>JAKTPC010000010.1:172504-379800 GCA_030557395.1 Ambrosiozyma platypodis
TAAATGGTGCCAATGGCTGGACCTTTGTTGAAGTTGTTGATGGAGATGAGGTCACTTACGAATTGTACTGCACTAGTGTTGCTGGTTACTCTCAATCCGGAACCACCTATGGTGCTGTTATCATTGACACTTACCCAGATGGCTCTGTCTATGGTTCTTTTGACCCATCCACTGATTGTTCTGCTTCTTCATCCTCTTCTGTTGTTTCTTCATCTTTCGCATCCTCAGTTGCTTCATCTTCCACTTCAGCTCTTGCTACTCCAACCTATACCGGTTGTCACTCAGATCCTTTCTTACCAAATATGAGATACACAGGTTCTGGTTTCTCCGGATTCACTGCTATGACTTATGATCCTGCTTCTGGTCTACTCGGTTACTTCCCTAACTCCACAGAATCTTACGAAATTACCGCTGTTATTACTGAATCCGGTTACATATTATTAAGTAATGGTTTATACTTCACAGTTGCAGATGATGGTGCTGTCAGTGCCACTACCTCACCAAGTACTTCTGGTTTCACCATTGTTTCCAGATTATTATACTTAAATGGTGCCAATGGCTGGACCTTTGTTGAAGTTGTTGATGGAGATGAGGTCACTTACGAATTGTACTGCACTAGTGTTGCTGGTTACTCTCAATCCGGAACCACCTATGGTGCTGTTATCATTGACACTTATCCAGATGGCTCTGTCTATGGTTCTTTTGACCCATCCACTGATTGTTCTTCTTCCTCATCCTCTATTGCCTCTTCATCATACGTTTCCTCATTTGTGTCTTCATCATCTATTCCAGCTTCTTCATCAGTTGCCTCTTCATCTTCTTCAGCTGTTCCAATCCCAACTTCTGAAAGCTCGCCTTCAGCTGCTCCAATCTCATCCTCTGGAAGCTCCTCTTTGGCTACTCCAATACCAACTTCTGGAATCTCCTCTTCAGCCGCTTCAGTCTCAATATCCGGTTCCACAGCTTACACTACTGTTATAATTACAACCGAAGGTTCAATAACCACAGTTACTGTTTCATGTGATGGTTCTTGTACATCTGCATCCACCGTTGCTTCTTCTGATTTGACCAAATCTTACACCACCACCGAAACTTTTGTTAATGGTGCAACTAAAACTGTTACTGTTCCATGTTCAAGTGCCATTACCGCAACTGCTGTTACGTCCACTGAATACACTACTGTTGTTATTACAACTGAAGGCTCAACTACTACTGTCACTGTTTCATGTGATGGTTCATGTACATCAGCCTCTACTGTTGCTGCTTCAGATTTTACCAAGGCTTACACCACTACAGAAACCACTATTAATGGTATTTCTACAGTTGTCACTATTCCATGTACATCCACTCCAAATGCATCATATAGTGAAGCTACTAGATCCGAAGTCATTGACACAAATTCATCTACTGAGTACACCACTTTTGTTGTGACAACTGAAGGCTCAACTAGTACCGTTACTGTTGCATGTAATGGTTCTTGTTCATCTGTTACTACTGTTCCATTAGAAGCATTTTCTTCTTCATACACCACTACCGAAACTGTTATCAATGGTACTACTAAGGCTGTTACTGTTCCTTGTGCATCTACTGAGACTTCTGATACAGAATCTAACTCCACGGTTGCACCAACTCAATTCACTACTGTTGTTCTCACAACTGGTTCTTCTTCCACCACAGTTACAGTTGCATGTAATGGTGCTTGTACTTCTGCTGGTACAGTTGCCTCTGAAGAATTGTCCAATTCTTACACCACTACCGAAACTGTTGTCAATGGTAGTACTTTAATTGTCACTGTTCCATGTACTTCCAGTTTTGAGGGAAGTGTTTCCTCCACTAAATCTGTTGCTGAAGCTAATGCTGGCGCCACTTCAGCCTCTACCATATCTGTCGCTGAAGCTAATGCTGGCGCCACTTCAGCCTCTACCAAATCTGTTGCTGAAGCTAATGCTGGCACTACTTTAGCCTCTACTGCAGTCGTCACTGGTACATCTTTAGCACCAACTACTTTAGCCACGAAGATTGCTGAATCATCAGCTGCTGCAGTTGAAGTTGCCACTTCTTCCGCATCTAGTTCAGGATCCGGTGCTGCCACTTTGTCTGAGTATGAAGGTGCTGCTGCTAGCTTAAACAGTGTTAGTGCTATTTTTGGTGGATTTGCCGCTTTAGCTGTTTTCTTAATTTGATTCCCTGATTTTTTTGTTTCTACTGGTTACGTGTTTTTTTTTTTTGTTGTAGCTGTTCTGAAGTTTTATTATTATATGTCAACTTGATTTCATGTTTGATATGTTTAATTTTTTGAGTTCGTGTTTATGACTTTATCATGAGTTTTTTTTCTTACTTTTTGTCACCCAAAGGAAATACCGACTCAGTTTATTTTAAACTATTTTTTAACGATAAGATGTATAAGAAGTTCCTCGTATATTTCTTTCAGTTTATTTCTTCTGCCCATTTTTCAAAAGTTTTATGTTTTATCGATTTCGATAAATATTTAATTCCCGTTTTTCAGTTTTACAGACACTCTAGTTTATGATAATTATAATATATTATATTAATCGCAGTTAATATTTGGTATAATTAGTAGTAAGTAATTGTGAGTTGTGTTTTTCGAACATGAAGCTCAAAAGCTTTAGCAGCAATTTATTTAGCCAGTTATGCTTATTACTCTTCTATTATAGTTACGTAATTTTATATGCTCTAAAAAAGGCAAATCGGAAGAAAACCTCAACCTATTTTGAACAAGTTAATCTGCTACCTTCAAAATAAAAAATTCATGGTGTCGTTACACCATCGAATCATTTTCATTTGATTAATCTTACATCAAGGATGTCATCACCAATATTGTGCTTATACAAAAAATGATTGGCTCCATTTCACAGAACTGCGAATATGGTTCAGTTCGACTACGTAACTTCAGTAATGGTGGGTGAGCTAATGTTTCTGACTATTATTTGATGGGCTATTTACCATCACAGGCTCATAGAAGTTGCTGAACCTTCCACCTAACCTAGGCAAATTGAAATATATGAAAAGCTGGTGCTTGATGATTTATGATAGTATTTTCACAAAATTTCTAGGTGTGATGTTGATATTGGTTCCGACATGTAATTACTCTTGAACTATTTTACTCTTGCTTCTTTCTATATAAGGAATCATTCTTTGAATGAAGTGGTTGACCATTTCAGTATTCCAATTGGAATGTTTTGGGGGATTATTTGCTTGTTTTACCCCAAGGTTTTTGGGAAAGAAGGAAGGGGGTTGGTAGGAGCTGTTTTAGATCTGTTCTACATTCGTTGCAGTCTATGTTTTATGGGACAAGATATATTTGTTTTTGACATTAGTGATCTTTTAGATGAGTGTTTTTTTTGATTAATAAGTGCAGAGAAGGAACATCATTTTATCCTTTGGACTTTAATACTTTTGCAAGTGTAAAATTTAATATTTCTATTGATGGTTTTCAGGTATTACTTATGTCTTCAGTATGATACCTTTAAATTTTGAGTTAGATAAAACTATACGCCACTTATAAAGTGTGTGATTAGATCCAGAGTGATTATATTCCAAAATTGAGGTTCTATTCTATTCAACAAGGAAAATATCTTAGATAAATCATAGGAAAGCTCAAAAGTAGGTAGAAAAAACTCCGAAAAAACAAAAACTCAAACTCAAATCTAGTTTATATCATCTATTAAAGAACACGAACTGTCCAGCATTTCAAACAAAATGGATAGAAGCATTACTTCAGATTAGGTTTCCCTATTCTGAACAACTAATTCAGAAGCAGTTTTCAATGATTTTGACTTTTGATTTCTTTCTTTGCTTTCTCTCCATCGATGAACCATTTATTCAATGAATTCGCAGCATATGTATCATATCATCCGATATAATACAACAATGATTCAGCTGCTTGCTAAACTGTAAACAAAGCAGGCGAACGGAAACTCTGGTAAATATATGGTTTTCAGTAATATTAGAACCATGCCTTTTTTGTTGGGACGGATGATTGTGTGACAGTCTGTGCTGTGAGAAACAACCGAGAGTAATTTTTCAATCATCAGATGGTGGTGATTTGATTGAATGTAGTGTAGACATTGATAAGTATTTGTAAAATTAAAGACCTTCAACCCCTTTGTTTGAAACTATGTAGATACATGACTACTGTTATCGGGACCAATGGCGTGTCCTACTGATAAGCAAAGGTGGTATACCAAGTCAAGTCCGTAACCAATTCCGGTTCAGCGACCCGCCAATCGACCCCGATTGCTCAGGACGTTTGATAAATTATTAAAGCCATATAATATGGAAATACCCGAAATAAATATAAAAAAGAAAATGATTGAAGAGTAAAAAGAAAAAATAATGAAATGCGTTAATAAGAAACTAAAAAGAACTATGACCATCCAGGAGATTAAGTTTTAAAAAACAAAAAAAAAAGACTGCAAAGAAACAAACAGTTATAAAACTACGATTAAAAAAGAATACTGAAAATATCAAAAGAAAAATATACGAAACGAAGAAATGTACTCAACTTAACGACCAAAATACTTTTTCTCCAAAGGTCTAGTACAGTTATAACCAATAAATGCAAAAGCCATAGCTAATTCAAACCCAATATCACCACCAAAATCACCAATCATTCCAGCTATCTTACCTTGGTACCAACTTTGGTTCATACCCACAACGACACCAGCGGCACCACAGCAAATACCAAACGTACCTGCATAACCCGGGTTGTTTTTAGATTTGTCATCATAAATATTTAAGTCGTAACCGCCGAAACCTTTTAAGTAAATAAAGTGCTCAGAGAATGAAATGGCATCATAAATAGCCAAGTAATAACCAATCAAATTCATGAAATTTTCCATAACTGACTCAAAAGAGTAATAACCTGGAATACAAATGGCTAGAGTTAAGAAGTTACCAAGTAAAGTCCAAACGACTCTGGGAACTTTGGATAATGGAGACCAGAATGATTGAGCACCCAAAGCAATTGAATACATGTTTGGAATATTGTTACAGACAGTAGACATTGCCAAGACAACAGCCAAGAATTCACCAAATCTGTGTAACGAGTCCTCGCATAAAATTGCATAGACTAATCCACCAACTGAATGTTCAGTGTACCAGTAACTGTACTTCTCGTTTGTTTTAATACCAGTAACTGCAGCGGCACCCAAGGTCATAGTAAACATCAAAGGTAAAGCTAAACCACATAACACAAATGTAAAGATTCTGACAGGATTTGAATCAGATCTCATGTACACAGTATAATCTGCAGCATAGGTAGTCCAACCAGCAGCAAAACCAAAAATAGTACCACCAAAAGACAAGACACCACCAGCTTGATTAGAACCAGTACCCCAAGTAGTGTAAGTTCCATCATCATTAGGTAAGCCAGCTTTGAACACACCATCCATGGATAATCTACAAATGATAGCAATGAAGACGCACAAGTTTGGAATCCAGGACCATTTCTCATAAGTGTGAATAACATTATAACCAAAAAATGTAACAAGAATGGTACAAAGAACTAAGATAAGACAACCAGCCCATGGAGGTAGCACACCCCCATTGACAATATGTAGCAACTGGGCAGAAGACATGATATTAACGGCACCCCATCCAACACATGCGATACAGTTGATCAAGGCAAAAATTCTCATACCCACATTACCAATTAAGTATCTACTTAACACCATTTGTCTTAGACCAAATTTAGCACCAGAGATGGAATAAAAAGCCACAGGCATACCACCAAGAATGTTAAAAAAGAAAATAGTTAAAACTGCAGTACCGAAATCCAATCCAAAAGCAGGATAAGACAACGCTCCTAATGAGAACGTAGCAATGACTAAATTAGCAGATAACCACATGGTGGCTGCTTCCCATATTGAGTTATGAGTCTTCTCCTCCTCTGGAATTCTTTCAATACCTCTAGTTTCACCATTGAACATAGACATCAAGTTGGCGAAAAACCCACCAAATTTGGTGATTTCAACTTCTGTACTATCTTGAGCATAGTTCTCTTCGATAATATTATTTCTCTTTTCCTTTTCTATATCAGACATAGTGTTAGTTGAAAAGGTTGTAAATAGTATATGAAGGGCATCATCTGTGACATGGACTTGATCGTCAACCAGGGAATCTCGAGGTTCTTATAAAAAAAGAATTCGATGATCATTGATAAGAGATTCACAGAAAATAATTTGTTGATATCTGAGAAACCATGAGATTTGTAGATATGGATGGATTCCAATTAGACTAGATATTTTCTCTAAGTTACAGTAACTCGATATGGCAGTTCTATATGAAATACAGATAACGAATATAGAGCTCTAATCACAAATTTCAGCAAAATCCCGGATATAGACGAGTCTAAGTCACTTGACTCGGGATTTTCCATAAATACTAAGGCAATCCTGTATATATAAAACGTCTACCGCCCACTTAAGGTTCTTAAGGGCCTAAAGCCCAATTCTAGCCGTTTCCGCGTGGACATGGCGGTTTCCAACCTTATCATTTATGAAATCCTCGAATCAGCAAGTCCAAACTTCATCTTCTAATTGCCATTACTAATAACGGGTCTTTGTGTTAGTTGGAAATTAAAGGCAGCCAACTTTAAACTAGTATCAACTAAACTTTATCCACAGCCGAAAGTAGTTTCGGCTTCACCGACCGCGATCCTTCGCCAAGTACATGTTTCCGGAGCCGCGGACTTCTCCACACGTATATTGGATGACAATACCCTATTTCATAAGGTTGGAAAGTCGAACTACGTTTTCAAGTATTCAATAGATGTATATGTATATGTATATGTATATGTATAAGTATATGTCTAGTGAAGGAAGGGGTTTGTGTAAATGTGTGTGTTGCTGCAGGATGATGCGGAGATTCTAAATAATGCTGAAAGATGGGATCTTCAAAATGGCTGCTTCAAATTGAATGAATGTGATTTATTTAGATTAGAAAATACAGTTATATATATATATATATATATATATATATGGATGCCGACTTAAGACTTTGAAAGACGCATTTGAAAAGCAAGAAATATTAAAACAATGAGATCTGGTATACCTAAATCTTCTTCTCTTGTTGCTGTTCTTCTTCATTGGTTTCTTCAAGATATAATCTCTTTTCCTGTTCGTGCTTTCTTTCTTGTAATGCAGCCTCTCTTTGTAAGGCCTCTTTAGCCATAATCTCATCCAAGTTCCAGTAATGGATCAAGAACGCTAAAGCAGAAACACCACCGGCTGCAGCTAAACCAACAAAAGGCCAGATTAAATGTGGATCAACCAAGGCAGCTGAAACGGCTTCCGAGATAGCAGCTGAGAAAGAATTCATTAGTAAGAATAAAGCCATCACTAGACCCTTACTGTTATCTGGCGCTCTGGTATATGCCAATTCATAAGCCTGGGTATAGCAGAAACACTCACCAGCAGCAGCCAATGCATACACAATAACTTCATACCAAGCAGTAAGAGGAGAAACGCCAGCATCACAGTCAGTAGCGTAATAACCACATGGGGAAGTTTTGTACACTCTCCATTGTAAGATGGCACCAACCATGGAGGAAAGACCACCTAATAAGAAACCAAATGAGATTTTGTGAACAGGTTTGATGTTGATGTGTAATTTTTCCATTAATGGGTATATAGCATAATCTAAAACCGGAATTAAAACGATAATGGTGATTTGATTAAAGTTGTTGAATAAATCATTTGGAACATTTTTAGTGGTCATTGCACCAGCTTGTGCGTTTAATGAAGAACCCAAACCTGAATCGTTCAAGTTGAAAATAATCCAGTAAGTAAACATAAGACATTGCAAGAAGGTGGATTTGTAGTCTTTAACTTCTTGATCAGTCCAAGTAATTGGAGATTGCTTCTTTTGTCTGAAATAAATCTCGCCTCTAGCTTCCATATTTGTAGGATATGCAAAAACCCAAAACTCTTTATTCATTAATCTTTTAACGAAATTGCCCCTGAAACAAACAGACAGAACTTTAGCAACTTTACCTAGAATAGAACCAGTTGGTGGAGGATGGCTAATGAAACGGCCAATCAAAACCATAAATATACAAACCATCAAGTACATCAAACCAGGAGCTAGAAAAGCTAACCAATAACCAACATTTCTAGCTGCATACGAAGTAGCCAACTGCATAAATGCACCGATATTGATAGCCCAGTAAAAAATCATAGTAACATTCTCCATAGATCTATCTCTGTCGATATACACAGTCTCACCATCAGGCATTTTCTTTAAAACATTAGTTCTGTATGGGTATTGATCTAATAGCAAAGGTAGTAAATTAGGTTTGATGAAACCAGTACCAAAAGCTAAAGAAATGATAGCAATAACAGTTGGAGCTAAAGCTTTACCACCAGAAATAACAGAAGGAATGGCAGCAATAACAAATAAAATATGAGACACTAAACCTATCCAGACGCCAATCATAATAGCTTTGAATTTACCTAATTTAGAATCAGCCAAATAACCACCAAGTAAAGGAGTAACATAAGCCAGAAATTGCAACAACATAACAAATGCATTGGCAACTTGTAAACCTTGTCCTAAAGCACCAGCAGATGCATTAGCTGTTGAAGTTTTACCTGTAGTTGATCCTTCAGGCAATGGTCTCATGATGAAATTGGTCATGATACCTTGAACACCATAATAAGAGCCTCTTTCTGCAAATTCAACAATCAAAATCAAGTATGCAACAAATGGAATCTTACCTTTAACTAGTCTATATTTGAGTTTATCTTCAGGCAAAGCAACGTATAACCCATCTGGGTTGAATTCATCTGCGTATTCTGGAATTAATTCACGAACTGTTGAGGACGCTAAACTAGAGCCAGAGTTGGTCCTGTTAATCGTATTGAATTCTGCAGTTTGAACTTTGATCTCATCGTCCCTGACGTTGTGGGCATTAAAATCGGACATGATTTGAAAATATCAAGGTTGATTGCAGATTGAAATTTTCTTTTTGCTAAAAGAAAAACAAAAAGAAGATGGAAGGAAAAGAGTATGGAAATTGTAGAATATTTATAGGTGTGAACTGTGGCTATATAATCTGGGGTGATTGTGCACAAGACATGACGGAAACCTTATAATCAATGCTGCTGATAGACGAATTTGGACCAATTGATGGGGGAATCAATATATATACGGTTTACTAGGAGTACATGAAATCTTCACTTTTCCTTTTTTCTGTAAGCTATTTATCTGGTGCGGCAGTGCGTCTCCCGAGGCATTACCGGATTATTTAATTCTGAGATTCTGGTTTCTTGGATTTCTCTTGGTAAGCCCACCATGTGGATGTACAACGATTAAAGCCTACCTTTATATATATATATATAGCTATATATATAGGTCTGGTACTCAGGTACCTATCTCCATCCCCAAAGTAGTTAAGAAAATCTCTTTTGAAATATAAGAGGAGTAGATTAAGCGAGTTGGCTACTTTTAGTCCAGGATCTTAGATGCAGATACTGCGAAACAACCGTGGGTGTTTGATGTATAAAAAAATTGTGTTAGTTTAGTAGATCAAAAGATATATTTTTCAATCTGTCTTTCCAATTAATTAATTAGTTAGTTGCCACAGTGCTGCAGCAGTAAACACCGGTACATACAGTTTATGACTTTGATAACGTTGAAGATCAAATCTACATGCTCTGTTCCATGAAAGCTCCCAAGAAAACCTAACTTTTTTTTCGCTGTTGAAGATCAATATTTATTCGATGAACGGTTGAGTTATACAAAGAGTCTATAGCCTCGGCTCATATATACGAGCTCACTTTGTATGTAGCTAGCTTACTCTACATAGTGAAGGACAGCCACTTGATCACACGGATACTCCAGAGCCCTAGGTGAGAGCCAACATCAAAAGGCAATGTGACACTTCAGGAAGCTTCGCTATCAAAAATAGGGAATTTTGCGATGAGCATGCATAACATAACTCCGTTCGGAAAATACTATTTATACGTCATATATTGGCTTGAAAACATGAATACCTTGATCTGCATTTATTTTGATCAATCAGCCTTATCTGTTGTGGTTCTTATATATAGTTAAGAACATTGTAGTAAGTTTGATTGAAAAAAAAAAAATCTCAATGAAAAGCAGAGGCCACGGATTAATTAGACTTTGAAGCTATAGCAAATGCAACGTAGTTTGTGGCGTTATGTCACAGGTGTCTGTGAAGAAATCTGAAATCTCTCTTCCGTTAATCAAGGAATTCCTTCCTGGTCACAGCGTTGACTCATTTCAGATTTGAGGATTTGAAGCAATATATCTGAGTGAGACACAAAAAAAAACTTTACAAACACTACGTAAATGTTGAATCTATATTGAATTAAAGCAAAGTATAAAGCAAAATGCAAAGGACTAGCTAATATGCCAAAACTTCCTGACACTCCAAAATTTTGGATCTTTCGATCTTCAGAATAAGGGGTTTAGATGATATTGTAGTGATAGACCACTGGAGTCAGGGGTAAAGCTCACTTGAAAAGTAAATTGTACAGGATTCGAATTTATCTGGCCTTTAAAGAAGAGGGGGGGGGGCACAAATATGGTCAACTCGAGTGAACAGTGAGATCAGTTGAAAATAACTGCAATTGTTGTTCTTGTGGGGTGACAGCTGAAGAAGCAGATATTAACAATAAATGGTCAGAACCCTCAAACATGAAAAGTATTTGACTGGCACCAAGGCACTTTCGAAACCAAAGCATATTGCCAGAAGAATCCTAATAGTTGTCTGGTTCCAAACCTTGGAACGGTATTACTTCTGGTATTACCATTCATCGAAGTGATATTTTCAGATAGAAGAGAAGTCGGTCTGAAGAGGAGGGGGTTGGGAGTTGGCTGGTATGCCTATCGCCATGTTCCTACCTTGCAGATAATTCAGAGATCAATAAAACAACCCAGATAATTGAGTCTATGGTTTCACCTCCATCGGGTATGCCTTGACTTGACTTGACTTATTCTTATTCTTCCAGCAAGCATGGGTGGCGAATCATTGGAATGTGAGCACTACCCAAAACGTCTGTGAATCGACTTTCAAAGCACCAGACACTTGGTAAAGGAAGAGAGCTGTGGGCTATTTCTAACACATGACCTAACGATGTAGATGAATTACAGGTAGTGGATGGTTTTGCGAAAAGGTGCAGTAAGAAAAAGTGGTTGCCCACTCTACTCCAATTCGCTTGTCAAATATGCGATAAGCTGGAGAGCTGCTTAGGTAAGCATTCGGGGTAGCAGAGCAGCGCCCTTTAAGCACGATCCTCGGAGAGATTAGAAATTTGAAATTTAAAAAAGCACCTTGCTTAGCCTACGTATACGTTACCTAGTCAAAAGATTAAAAATTTCAACTTTTTGAAATATATTAAATAAGACACACCTATTAGACTAAATAAAACAAACAAAGAAAGAGAAAGGAATCTGTAATTAAGAGAAATTAAAAAGCAAATTAAAGAGTTAATAATTCTGTAATTTTCAGTGGACTGTTGGGATCAAAGCAAAGCAAAACCTAATTGAACAAAGAACTTGGAAAAACAAAAACGAAACGAGATTATACCTTGCTTTGGGAAAGAAAATGCTTATAAAAGTAAACGACATGAGGAAACACACGGTAGTAACTTAGTGATGATGGTAAAAGCAAGGCAGAAGAAACAACTCAATATTAATATAAACACTTTTCAAATTGTATAAACTTTTTATAAAAAACTAGATACAAAGTTGCTGAACTGCTTACAATAATAAGGTTGAAACAATAAGACCAATGGTCATACCAAAGATAGATTGTTTGACATAACTGTTAGCACCTGCAGTTGAGACTGAACCTGAAGAAGAACCACTTCCAGAAGCAGAAGCGGAACCTGAACCTGAGTCAGAGTCAGAGTCAGAGCCAGAGCCAGAACCAGAGCCAGAACCTCCAGTTGTCTTTGAACCAGATGAACCCTTAGTGGTGGTACCTTCTTCACTTGCAGTTGAAACAGTACCACTGGCAGCACCTGAAGCACTGACAGCACCTGAAGCACCAGCACCAGAGGCAGCACCAGAGGCAGCACCAGCACCACTAGCAACACCGGTAGCAACACCAGTAGCAGTAGCAGTAGCACCAGTGCCAGCACCTAAAGTTGTAGTCAAACCTGCACACTGACAAACTGTTTCAGTACAGGTGACAGTAACAGTTGTTCCGCTATAAGCAATTGTGGTCGTGAAAACAGTGCTTGCACCACCACCAGAAACAGCGACAGCTCCTGAAGCAGCAGCAGCAGCAGGAGCAACAGAAGCAGCACCAGCAGTAGAAACAACTGGGACTGAGGCACTAACAGAGGCACCAGTAGCAGCAGCACTTCCAACAGCTGTAACGACAGTGTCATCAGCAGCAGCTGTTTCAACAGCTGTAACGACAGTGTCATCTGCGTAAGAAAGAGCTGGTAAAGCTAATAAAACTGAAACTAAGACGGATGAGAATTGCATTTTTTAATATTTGATTAGTTCTTGTTGATTATGTGTAATGGAAGCGAATGTAAGGGTATTGGATTGGATTGGATTAGTTGCGGAAAATTAGCTGTATATAAATCGCACTGGAAAGCAACAACAACAAGAGAGACGTAGGAGTAGGCGTAAAAAAATTGGGAAAAGTCAGGATATAAATAAGCTTCTGGGATCAGGTGGAATGTTCTTAATTATAGAAGTCGTTTAGTGGTTCGTTGTTCTAGTTCTCATAAGCATTATGTAAAAGTCATTGTAGCGTGTCGGTGCCCCAGTTAGGTAGTTCAGCTTCTCGAGGAGTGTAAACAAACACTAAAAGAAAAGTGTTGAAGCACAGCGCTCAGAGGTTGGGGAGCCATATCCCGGGCTGGAGAACAAACTTAAAACTCTTGAGTTTCTTCTGCCTTGCAAAACCGTTTCTGGTTGGGGTAGCTCGATGCTCTGGTTGTGGGTAGGGACCAACTTCAAAGGAGGGTATAGCTTTTAGACGCTGGAAATTCTGAGAAGAAAACAACACCACAGAGATCGTGTCCGTTAGCAGGCTACGGGGCCAACACCATTATCTGATTTTAATGGTTAGTGGTATTTATTATGGTTTGACTTTGCTCTCTCTAGCTATATAGCTGTTTAGGTCAATGTTGTTGCCTCGATCAGCTATGTGTGTGATTCGTATGCATGCACCGCAATTACTAGCGAGCTGTCAGAGATCCTGGTTAACCAGCTAGCTAGCTATACCTATACTCATACCCGCTTGTAAAATTCTCAGAAACCGGGGATTTAAGATCACAGGTGCCAATACCTATGATCCAGCAACCAAAAAATCTAGAATTCCCTTTATATGTATTATGCTATATATAGACAGCTGTTGAGGCTAAGCTATGCTCTCTCTCTAAGCATGATGTTGCTGCCATTTTCCAGGCTCGTGCTCTCCGATTCATGACCCAGTTAATTGCGCTCGACTCAACTTAAGATAAAGAGGCGAGTCCAGAGTTCAGCTTGATCAGTTCAGTTCAGCTACAACTTTGTTACAACTGTTACTTTGTAAATGAAGTTAATTGCCTTTATTGGTTCTAGATCAATGCAGAACTAATTACTCTTCACCATTTATGTCTTTCCAAAGCTGGTCTAGTTAGAAAATAGTTAAGACACGTAGTCCCGAAATCGCACTCGGCTAATTCTGTTAAACGTGATAATGAAGAAAAATAGCCGCTCAATTTCTCCAAGGATGTCGTTGCTTTTGCCAAATCACCACACCCAGTTATATAGTTGATCCAGGCAAGATCAGTGTAGATAGATGAATTGGTACAAAAGTCATTTTCAATTTTAGAAGCGGGAAATATTGATGAGATATAAAGGGGGAGTTTTGAAAATTATTTCAACAATCAAAGTTCTTAACATAAATAAAAGTAAAAACAACTCAGCATGGAATCAGGGCCCTTTCTAATTAGACCCGTTCAATTTAGTGCATGTTTCCGGTGTTTTTGGTTAATTGAAATAGTGAAAAGATTTAAGGTATGTTTTAAGAAATTATAATATACTTACTTACATATATAGACTCCCTATATAATATATACACAAATATCTGTAAGTCAATTGCAAAGCTGGAATTAGGGGGTGAAAGGCAAAGCAATAATGAAATACGGGTATAATTTAGAATATAAGTATAGTTCCTCATACGTATAAGGGTTAAACAGATTTGAAAAAGGGGGGAATTGCGACTCAGGCGCCTCGTCAAAATGGCTGGCGGATACATCATAATACCTTCTCTATTAAAAATGGTGTACAGATGTTCAAAATGAGTTTTTGGCCTTACCGAATTAGGAGACGACCTTTAAATAAATAATCTTAATGAGCTAAATATGGCAAGTTTTATACATGTATATTTAATCAGGGGAGACAATTAATTTTAGCACTATAGCGCCCTATTTGCCACACTATCTACACTGAAGTCACTGTGGTTGTCACTATGTAGGACACTTTCAAAAGGTATGTATTGAAACTTCCGATTAATTTTGAAAAAAGCTCAGTCTAATATGTTATGTCCATGTAGCATCAATCAACTATAGAAAAGCTTTGGAGGCAGAAACCTCACTTTCATCATAATATGAGTAGTAGAAACAACTACGAAAGAAGTGCAGTTGGTATCTCCCATGCTGAATGTTATCTTTCGATGTTTTTGCCCTTGCGCTCAGCACCCTGGTCAACTGTTTTTTTAGAAATGGCAAAAATGGAAGTTTTCAAATGCTTCCTTCTACAAACACATTAGTCTGGTGTTCTAAACATCAACTCATAGCTGCCATTAATTTTTTAATCTTATACCAACCTTCCCCAATCAGGATCATCAAGACAAAAATATTTAATTGGTGTTTCATCAGCTTTACCTAATCAGTATTATTGTTTGCTTTATGAGAACATTAATAATCCTGAAATCATTAGTAACTGTTTTAAAGATGGCTTACCTATTTAGAAACTAAATCTAAAGAAAAAGTTCCAAAGAGAATCAAAAGCATTTTAAAAGAAATTAGCCAATCAAACTGGCCTGATTGGACTATTTTCGGGAGATTCGGATCAGAAATCAACTTATACCAATCAATTTGAAAAAGATTTATGAACAGTTAGTTAAATGCAATCTAGCACAAGAATTATCTTATGACTGAATGGTACTTCCATTGTTCAAAGTTATCAAATATGAAATGGCTCATGAAGCGGGTGAATCATCTGGAGAAAGTTCCGCTGGTACACTGGACACTGAATCTGCTATTTATCAAGCTGATGAGTTGGTGGATGCTTCTAATTTAGTTAATATCATTCTTGATTATTTCAATTGTTGAGAAATGAATAAAGGTGGGTCTGTTTCTAGATCTGTAATCAATAGTGCTGAAAATTCTTGCATGACTCCTGGTTTTGGTATACTTAGCGAATTTAAATTAGCTAAAGTTTAGTTTTTAGTTATTAATCTTCTTTTGGTTTTTTGTGCCTTTTTTGAGTTTGATTTTGTGTCTAGTTATTTTTTATACACAACACAACAAGTTCGATGTAGTTTTTGTTTGCTCCTTCATCTTGTCGGCGGTAAACGCGACAGATCACTCTGTCGACACGCCTGTTTCTGATAAAAGAGACTATGGAACCAAATAAAAGAGCCACCACCTACCTGATACCGGAATGGGACTTTTGAAGAAAGGCAAACTCTCCTATATTTATATTTTTCCGGTACCAGGGCTATCATCCAAACAACCACGTCAGCTGAATAGAAGCTTGCTACCATTCGAGTTGTCTTTCCTCTTGTTCGACGTCTCTGATCAAATTACACAAGTCCCTGTTCTGAAATTTGTTATCTACTGATACCAATCGGTTCAGTTCAAGACTACCCTACCCTTCAGCCTATCAATTCAACCAGCTTGGTTTTAAAAACTGTCTCAATATACTCCTGCACTCAAATAGAATTTTAGTTTAACTTTTGTGAAAATGACAATTCGTGAATGGATGAAATCAATATTACCATCTCATAAGAATTACCATAAACTCCAACAGCAATTGGTATCGAATCAACAAACATCCAATCTTAAAAGAATAATAACAGGTTTGCCACTGGAAGTGATTATGCTAATCTGCAAGCATCTAGCTGAAACTGATGAATTTGTCTCTGAAACATGTTTAAAGTCATTAATACCATCAGATTACGAGACTGATATAACATGGATAACAGCAATCCCGTATGAAAATAAATTTGATATACAATTATTAAAACAATACCCGAATGGGAATAACTTTGACATTGTTGAAGACTTGATTACCCCACTGAATTTTGTTGATAAGTATTCACATGAACGAATTGGTACTTTAGTTTTCAAAGAAAAATTATCAACTGATACTGAATTAAGACCTGTTTTAGATAGTTTAATAAGTAGATGTCGTGACCTGGTTTTACAATTGCCTGGTGCTCATCTACAAGTTTTTGAACATAATTGGATTAACAAAATCACAAGTATTACAGTTAGGTTGCCTGAAGATTCACGAATTGATGATGTATTAGACCATCCAAGACAGATTATTGGAAAAGGAAAAGTCGTTGATACTGATAAATATATGGAGAATTTAAAACATGTTAATCTCATCGTTACTAAAGTTCCGCCTGATCTTTATTTATCATTGTCTAAATTATTAGTTCATTTTAAACCCAAATCAAGCTTCACTATATCATTCATTGATGAGGAAACATATTTGATGAACTTGGTTTCTAGATTTTTTGCACTATTCACTGGCCAAGAACCTTCTTTTAGTTCATTCTTAGAATTGTTATGTACACAAGGAACTCAAATGACATTAGATAAATTAGCCAGAAAGTTTTCAAACGTTACAATTAAAGTTAGATTAACTACCCAAAACTTGACAAAAGAAGATAAATCATTGAGGTATTTGAAAGATTATTTAGTCAGTTTATCTTTAACGCCTCTACTGGAAGGATTCTTGGATTTCCGATGGTTGATAGATTATCCCAAATTAACAAGACTGGAGATTTGTTATTTTTCAGGTTTTTTGAAATTAGAACATAATCTAGGTCAATTAGAAGTTGCTAGTAAATCTTTAAAATATTTGAAATTAACACACATGGATTTTCCATTGACTCCTGAAGTTGGATTGAATCTACATGGATGTATCAACTTACGTGGATTATTCTGTGAAGATTGTGTTTTATGTGACAGATTCATGAAAGGTATCCCAAGCTCATTAACTTTCTTAAAACTAGAAGACTGTTTAACAACTGGAGATTACAAAATGTATAAGGATAATTTAGGGCATGTTGTAATTGATGATGATAATGACGCTCGTTATGGTGAAGGAGGTAAAGGAATTAAACTACCACTAGATTTAACTGATTTGGAAATTGTTCAAGGTGACGGTACTGGTAAAACTTATCCTTTTCCACTATTTGAAAATTTAAATGAATTGAAATATTTAACCACTATCAGATGTATTTGGCCAGATACTATATCATTGGGTAGATATGATAGAAGAAACTACCAGAAGTTGAAAAAATTAATTAAAAAGGCTAAAAAATGTGGTGACTCATCTGGAGATATTAAAATTATCAAGAAGAGAACGGATTATTGGGAAATGCTAAATAGTTAGCCATAATATTTATTTATTTATTTGGGTATAGTATCAGGTTTTATGATTTCAATTTGCATTGCATGTACAGGATAAGGGATTCTAACATTTTTCTACTTTTTTAACGATGCTTATTTTTTGGTTTATGTATATATTTCTGCTTTTGATAAGCTTAATTAGTTTAATGAGTACATATATATATCAGTTTAATAGTAGTGACGTCAGACTTAAAGCTGTAGTGTTGCAAATAATGTTTTTTAAGGTCAACTGGGTACCTATGCTTCTCCTTTTAAGTATAACTTAATTAATTGGCTAAATACCAATGAGACTGATTTCTTGAATCGACCTAGGTATAGGAAAGTGATTATCTATTACTGAAAAACAAACTTGATGTCACGTGATCAAGTGTCTGCAATCCTTGCGGCAGTGCCATACCCGCTCGCTTTGACGGACGCCCGGAAAGATGTGACTCGGTCTTAATTATTATTGTTTTTCTTGGAAGACTCATCATGGATCTAGTAGAATTCGTTCTTTTTTTCATGTTAAAGCAGCATTTATTTTGCCTTTGCTAACCTATCACTATATAAATCCAACAGAAGTGCCATCACTTGAATACTACTTCAGTTGTTCCTATTACTTGAGAGTACACAACTACATCAAATCTTCTGAATTGATAAGAAACAAATAAAATTTTACAGCACAATACATTACAGTATAAACTTGTACTTCAATATGGCGGATACAGCATCACCGACACCAAAGGAGGAAGAGAAGCCCAAACTTTCAGATAGAACAAAAAGTTTTCTTTGGAATGATGTTTGGATGGCTTACTGGTTCTATATTGTACTAGCAATCTTTATCGTTATCGCTAGATTTGTTCCGAATTTAGCCAGACAGGGAGGTTGGGTTAGAGGTGAGTATACAATTGGTTATTTAGCAGTTGCTATTATTTTCTTTGGTTCAGGGTTATCAATGCAAACGAAAGCATTAATGGAAAATATGATGAATTGGAGAGCTCATTTAACTGTTATGATGTTACAATTTTTAGTTACGTCTGCTATCATATATGGGTTCTGTTGTGCTATTAAAAAAGCAGACAATCCTAAAATTTCAGATTGGATGCTGATTGGCATGATTGTCACAGCTTGTTGCCCAACTACAGTTTCTTCAAACGTTGTTATGACTCGAAAAGCAGATGGTAACGAACTATTAACTTTATGTGAAGTTTTTGTTGGGAATTTATTAGGTGCTTTTATTACGCCCGCTTTAGTACAAATGTATACGGTTGGTGATTTTGCATTTGGTAATCCAGCAAATGGATCTTCTGTTGGTAGAGTTTATAAGGATGTTATGAAGCAAATTGGTTGTTCTGTTTTTGTTCCTGTTTTTATTGGCCAAGTTTTGCAAAATGTTTTTCCAAAGCAAGTCAAGTGGTTTTTAGTTACTTTTAAATTCAACAAAGTTGGTTCATTTATGTTATTGCTTATTATGTTTTCTTCATTTTCAACTGCGTTCCATCAAGATGCCTTCACTTCAGTTTCTCATGAATCAATTATTTTAGTTTGTTTCTTTAATTTCGGTATCTATATATTATTTACAGTCATTTGTTACCTTATGTCACGTCCAAGATTCTTGCTGACAATCTTCAAGCACAAACCAACACCAGAGAGTTCAAAAGCTTATTCGTGGTCTTACCTGATATTTAGACCATTCTATTACAATAGACAAGATACTGTTTCTGTTATGCTATGTGGTGGGGCCAAAACTGCAGCATTAGGTGTTTCTTTAGTTTCGTCACAATATGGTTCTGATTTTGAATATTTAGGTCAGATATTGGTTCCATTAGTTTTATATCAAGCTGAACAAGTTTTAGCTGCCGGTATAATGACTACATATATGAAGAAATGGATTCATGCAGATCCCGAATTCCAAAGAAAGAAAGAAGAAGAGAAGTTAAAGCTACAAGAGGATGAAAAATTGAAGCAAGGTAATACTGGTGAAGAGGTTACGGAGGTTGATGATTCGTTTGATCAGCCTACTAGTAGCAATGAAGATGAAAGAAGCCAAAATAACACTACCCATAACAAGGCCAATCCCCCTGTTTGAATTACTTTAATTGATTTCCTGTATTTTCCTTTTCGAACCTTTGATCTGCCCCATTAATTTATTTTAATAGTTGTTCATTATCGCATAATTGTTTTCTAGATTCATTTGTTTTACTTCGTTTACTTACATGTGTGTTATTATAGATACCTTCTAAAACAACTGAGCGATGTTTTTTTTATTACATAATTTATTCTATATATGTTTAATTGTCCCTCTAATATTTGTTAATGTTGCTCATACGACCTGAATATAGCTGTAGCAGCTAAGGAATTAAACTCTTCAGTCAGACAGATATATCAGATTTTGTTGTCTCTTCTCCATGTATTGTTCTGAAACGAGATCGAGATCTTTTCTTATTTCTTAACTCAATCTTAATAACTACTTCCTGAATGTTATCTATAAGCCAATCCAGATGGAGGATACCTGTATCTCTGTAGAACATGGCTCTGTCACAGTTGAGCTCAAGGCCACATATGCGATAGCCTTGGCCATGAATTCCTGGATTGAGGTATAAATAATAGGTGACCCATTTCCTTGCACAAGTTCTTATTAACAGAAATCTAACACATGTAAGACAAGAAGGCAAAAATGAGCAAAACTATAACAATTGTTGTCAGAACTATGACGGGTAAAAAATCAAGATCACCACTGAATAAACCACCTCGATTGACAGAGCAGAGAGAACTGATATTCCAGCTTCAGACATAAGATTGATTTATAATGAAAAACAATTAGAAGATGGTAGAGACTTAGACTATTACAATATCAAGGACAATGCTACTATCTACCTAATTAAAAGATTATCTGGAGGTTAATTGTTTTCAGCTGATAAACTTCTTATGCGGCGTGCCCTGTTTACATGATACAAATGTTCCCTCCTTAAAAAGTATGCAAGAAACCGAATTCAGTATCTTAAATAATCTAAATAGCTTGTATAAATAATTATCTATAGCTAAAATTCAACCCCATTTCTTTCAAACCAGCGACTTAAAGGCGAATCTACCCTTAACTCGGTAAAAGCCAATCCACCTTTTACTAATTCATCAACGTACCATTGACCCATTATGAACTCACTTAAACAGATCCAAGTAAGCCCGATTACCATGGAAACATAATAATTTAATTTAATTGCAACCCGATCTTTCCAAATCTTAATAACTGAAGATTCAACGATAATTAACAAGAGTTGATAGGGAAATAGAATAAAAGAATAAAACCATCTGCCTGTCCAAACTGTGTAATCCAAAATTGGAAAGGTAATGGAGACAGGAACAAAAGAAGGTTTATTAGTATTATAATTTGGGTGTTCGAATGGACAAGCTGGAGTTATTACTTTCCAAGGAAGACATGAGGTTGCATAAGCATGCACCGCACCGGTCATTATGAACACCAATAAATAGAATACTAATTGGGATACAGTTGATCTGGAGTTAGTACTAGATCGCGACCTACCAAAACAGATGAATTTAGCAATTGGAACTGTCATTTGATACATTAATTTGTGCCATAGGTTTCTCCATAAGGATTTAACTGTAAATTCACCATTCATCGATCCAAATGCAGGAGGACATTCCTCAACTTCAGCCAAGCCAGTAATAACCCAAAGTAAGGAACTCACAACATATAAAGTATTAATTCCGGTATAAACCATGAATGCAGTACAGACTGCTAAAATCATTTGTTTGTATAGCGGCATGCCCGAATTCCTATATAAATCTAATGGAATATTTCTAGGACTTTTGGAATTCCAACCACCTTGCTTGATATAGTTTGATTGAAAATAGCATGCAAGACAAACTTCAAACAAAAGTCTTGTCAGGCCCAAATCAATGAAAACAGAATACAAAATAAATGACAACTTCGAGTTTTTGGATTGGTGAGTTGGAATACCTTTGATTTGATAGTTCCAGCCAACCCCACGGATATTGAAACATGCTCTTTGAAAACACCATTGAAATTTTTGGAAGCCTTTGTAATTAATCACATCTTCTTGGATTTCTTTCCCCAATCTATAGTTTTTCAACTCTGGATACTCAGTGATAACGAATAAATCAAGTGTGTATAAGAATAATATTATGAGACAGCCATTGACTAGCTCTGCAATTGTAGAACCGTCGCTGATTGGATATGTTTGAGATTTATATAAAATAAAAAATAGTATAGGGATAGACACATATTTTCTAAAAGGCTTAGGTGGTAAGATTGTAAGTAAGCTGGGGATAGTAAGAGACCAAATCAAATATAAATGAAAAGGAACTGGTAGTACCACCCTAACTATAGATTGGACTTCCTGAAGCATTTCCTTTTCAGATATTCAAAACCACCCAGGATATTTTACTTAAAAAAAAAATGAAATGCTTTCTCCTTTATACAGCCTTAGTAATACTTTTTTTGAGATGGCTCAGTTTTTAACAAGATAGATAAACCCGGCTGAACAGAGTATCAAATCTTGCACTGCCATAATAACAAGCGGTGAGCGGCTCGAAAAGTTTTCAGAATTTGGTGATTTTTCAGATGAATTAATCAGGTGCTAGATTTCATTATGTTAAATCAGAATTGAAACAAAATAGATAATAATCTGGAAAATGAAAGACTACCTGTTATATTTATCACAGTCACATGTACAGTTCAGAAAAGCTGAACTTGAGTCCCTAAGTGAACTAAACAGCTTACAGATAGATTTTTCCAATCATGACCCAGAGTCTCCATTCTTGATAATTCACTTAGAAAATGATGAACAGGCATCCAAACTAGTATCGAGAGGTATACTAATCAAGGCAATATATGAACTATGGGGCCAGGGAACAACTTTTGAAAAGTTGCACGAATCTGTGAAATCAAACTCTAAACAATATTGGGATAACTTTAATGAAGATACTTTCAAATTCGAATTGATAAGTTACAATGGAGGAAACAAAACCCCATTAAAAAAGCAATTAAAGATGTTTGACTCTTTTAAATATCTACCATTTAGAGGCAAAATTAATTTAAAAAAGCCAAAACAACGTTATGTGATTTTTCAAAACTTTGAAATCGATCAAGAAACTCAACAACCTACAAAAGAACCGAATTATTGCTATTTTGCAAGACAGGTGGAAATATCATTACGTTCTCGTGGTGTTTTAGAAAAATTGGAAATTGCAAAGAGGCCATTTTATGGTACCACTACATTTGAGACGGAATTGAGTTTAGTTACCTGTAATTTAGGTCTAGTTAAGTCGGGTCAATTGGTGTGGGATCCTTTTGTTGGTACTGGATCATTTTTATTAGCTGCCACAGAATTTACTACTGAAGCTGGAGCTGGTGAGGTTATTTGTTTTGGTAACGATATTGATTTCTTGACTTTGAAAGGTAAGAAGGGTAAGCGGATCAAGCATAATTTCGATCATGTTTTGAAAAAGCAATGCTTTGGTGATGTTATGTGTATGGATTTCACTAATAATGCTTTAAGAAATGATTTGAAAATAGATTGCATATTGTCTGATCCGCCATATGGTATTAGGGAAGGTTTAAAAGTTTGTGGAGTTCAGGATTTAGAAAAGATTAAAGGTAAAGAAACTTTGAAAATTAATGGCGAGTTAGCATTTTTAAGAAAAGATTATATTCAACCTAAGAAGCCATATTCTTTGGATTTGATATTGGATGATTTATTACAATTTGCAGTTGATAGATTACCAATTAATGGACGGCTCTGCTTTTGGATGCCAGTTGCCAATGATGAAGATATTCCAACTATGATTCCACAAAATGAAAAACTAGAATTGATTTATAATTTACAGCAGGATTTTAACAGGTGGTCTAGAAGATTGTTAGTTTACGTTAGACGTGGCGATGATTATGTTGGTGTTAATCTATCTCATGTAGATAGAGGAGTCAATAATTTCAGAGATCGTTATTTCAATGGTTTTTCGAAATCCAGTAAAAGTGGAGCAGTGCCAAAAAACTAAGGCGAAAGACATTTAATTTATAGAGTGTGTAACCATGACTAGAGTAATTTACTTTACTAATATTAAAATATTTATTTCTACAGTACTTTCTGGTTTTCGTAAGAGCCTAAAGTTATATTATATAGATAGGGGGATGTATTTGAGGGATTTTATGAGGAAGGCAAAACAACCGCCAGCTTTTTTACAAAAAATGACAAAATATTAGTAAACAAGAAATAGATAAAAGTTAATCAATTATGTAAATTAAAGCAACACGCTTATTCATCATCTTCTTCCAAAGTTTGAGCAGCAATTCTGTCTAAATCTCTTTGACCGTTTTCGGAGATCTTTCTACCACCTTTAGTTGAGATTTCTAAAACACCAATTTTTTCTAAGGATTGTAAAGCTCTTCTGTTAACGGAACCAGAAGCATCGTAATGCTTACCAGATCTTGGACCTCTGTTCTTGGAACCACCGTATAATCTGTTTAATTTACCAACACCAACGTTTTTTCTTAAGTAGATGTGTCTGGCGATGGAAGCAGCTCTCTTGTAGAACCAAGCTTCGGCTTCTTGTGGTGGTAATTCGTTACCGGAGGAAGTCTTGACTAATTCGACATAACCTGGGACTTCTAACTTACCTTGTCTTTGTAAGAACTGAGCGTAAGCGTTAATAAATTCTTGAGCTGGAACGTCTCTATAACACAAAAAGGATTAATAATGTTAGTAAATCGTGCAATTTTGAAGAAATAAAAAGCATAGTAGGGAGAAAAAAACTATTTTGGCTTTTCGACTTGATTAACTAAAAGATGTATTATTTAGACAAAATGTGGTGAATATGTATTGGCACGTAGGCACTTCAAATCAAAAATTAAGGCAACGTAAAACTAAAAATCTTAAAATGGGTTCGAATTAAATAGTTTATCATGTCTGTGTCGTGCGTATATGAAATGAAAATGAATATGTATCTTGGGCAACTGAATTTATTACTTCTTAGATAATACTATAGATATCAGTGCTCAAATCTAAACTATGATAAGGATTTCAGATCAAAATTGAAGTGGTTAAAATCTTGGTTCCAATGGATAGTTCGAATAAGAATTAATTATGCCTCAAACTGTAATCTTATAACCAAGGTTGCTAACTAATTTGTCATGAATCTGTATTGTTGGTCCAGAATTTCCACTTAAGAATCATGAAATCTTAATATAACAAAAGCACCAACTGAAATCAAGATTGTTAGCCGGCTTTTAAATACAGGGATTCTAGTATGTCGTATTTCCACGAAAGGTACTTTAACAGTTATATACTTTGATATTCTTTTCAAAATTTTCAATCATTAAATCAAATCTCTCTGTCTTTTAAAATCGTATATCTCTCTCCCTGGAATGACGCTGTTGCTGTTTCAAAATGGATGCATACCTAACGGAGTAACCTGGCATGATGGATTGTATCGTTAATTTAGTTAAACTATTTTGTATATGTGCTGATATTACACCCTGTATAACTTGGTCTCCAGCTTGTACTTTTTTTTCACTAGCCCAGCACCCAGTCGCTCGCTCCGCGACAGAATCGCTCAATGGCAGTGAGCCACGAGAGAAGGCTGTGCACTGCCATGCAGGACTAACTTAACTATGGAGAATATTATGTGACTGTGCTTTTTTGTGAGGTGCGAGGGGGTTATAGTGCAGGTGCACGGATGTGCTTGTTTCAAACCCATCTCAAAGTTCATTCCACCTATTTCGGATGAGTTTGCAAGAGGTATTACTGGATATTAGCAGATACGATATATTTAGGTTCATTATTGCTAAATCTCTTATGATTGATAGGATATAATATGTACTATCCGCAAAATTATGTTAAGCTGACGACAAACGATGTCATTTAAATAGATTTAAGTTTGAAGCTAATCTTTGATTATGATATGCGGAACCAGGAATTGCGTATTTATTACAATATAGTAGCAATTCTAGATAACTACAACTGACACAAATTGAAGGATCATAACATTGAAAATCTGGTATTAAACATATGCAAAGATAAAACCTATATTGAGTAAAAACACCAAAGAAACAAGTAATTATAAAAAATCCTATTTAGAAATTGAAGTAAAGTAAAGGTAAAAAGACTAATTAGCTTAGACTTTGAAACCTCTGGAGTTTCTTCTACCTCTAGCTCTTTCGAATTTTCTACCCTTAGACATAATTCTTGGAGCCTTACCTTTGTGTGGACCCATACCGAAGTGTCTAACAGCTTCTCTAGAGTTTCTGGTACCTCTAACAATTAAAGTGTTAGAACCAGTTGGAGCTCTTAAAGCTAATTGATCTAAAGTGATAGCTTCACCACCAGCCTTTTCAATGGTAGCCTTGGCACCCTTGGTGAATCTTAAAGCAGCAACGGTAGCTGTTGGGAATTTGTTTAATCTGATATCATCAGTAACGGTACCAACAACAACAATAGTCTTCTTAGCAGAACCTGGTTGACCTAAAGCCTTGGAGACCTTAGCAACAGAAACTGGTGGTCTGTTGATCTTGGATAAAAATAAAGATTTTAAGATAACCTTGTTGAATGGGGCATCAGTACGACCTAGAAAAATTAAAAAAATTGGGGTTAGTATTATATGAAACATATGCGGAAATAGGAGATATCCTGTTCATTAACTTGAACCCAAAAGAACTTTGGTAACAAGCAAACAATCAGGAAGACTCATTTTCCTTCTAATTCTGCTCTATAACGCACGATGATAAAATTGCACTCGCAGAACTTTGAAAGCTTATCTAAAGTCTAAAGCATCAATAACAGAAAACCTGAAATGAAGCGATGGATGATGAAAAGCTTGAAGAGAATTCAAATAATTTTTTGAAAGAATCACCTTCCACAAGATGTAAATGAAAAACTCCATGAAAAGTTTCAATTAACTGCACCCCAAAGAGGTAACAGTCGGTAAGTAGGATACAAATTGATAACGTTGATATAAAATACATGATGAGCTAGAGTAGAATTAAAAGGTCATTTTGTTGTTGGAAGTTGACATACGAGCTAAGAAAGTGTATAGCTTAACTAATGACTTTAAGTAAACGTTTTCAGACTTTGGAGCTTCTCTGTGAGAGTTACTGATGTGTTGTTTGGTGAAATGATCTCTACCCATTTTTGTTGTTATGTGTCGTGTTTGATTTAATCAGAGAGGACTGTAAAGAAAGATTGTCCAACTATTGGAAAGTTTGCAAATTTTAAAGGTTTCCAAATTCGCAGCTATCGAGTGAAATTTTTCCAACGAGCGGCGCAGGTTAGTCGAGGGTTATGATCACGTGGTAACCACGTGGAAGGGTTTTTCTTTATTTAGCCAAATTATAATTCTCTTGTTGCTTTTGTTCAAGAGAATCAACTGCTCATCAAAAACAAGAGTTGATGAATTTTCAACTTTTATTATGATAGAAATTTCTCTTGTTCAGAAAACTCCATGTTTTTTTCAAGTTTTTGATAACTGGATCGATCCAAAAGTCGTCTTGAACGATTGAGGTATCCCTTTTTATAGCCCGAGAAGTGAATAAGCGTATTAGGTTTTGAAGACGGCCCGTATTTTTAGCTCGGATTATGACCTACTTCTGTGGATGATAGTAATTGTTTCTTCAAAAATAATTGTATCATATTGCAAATTGATTACCAAATTTAGAATTCTCAAGTTCTACCGCCCAATAATTAGTTATGTACCTTAAATTAACTGGTATCTTCTTTTCGTTGTATATATTATGTTAATCTTTTAGTTTTGTTTTGTGCAGTATGCATTTGAATTTGTTGCATTAATTAGGTGTTGTTTTACGTTACAATTGTGGTTTCGGTAGCTTAAAGGTTAAAGAGTCGATAATCAAATATCTATGAGTTCTAATTCCCTAAAATTAATCAATTTTTAATTACTGTTCATTATTTCCATGGAATGACTTTAAATTGATTCTTTTTATATGTCACAAAAACGCTTCATAAATACCAGGATTAAAATATTAAAGAATAATCAACTACTTTTTAACTCTTTGTATACTATGTTTCATTTTCCTTTGTAGTTTTTCACCTTTTCTCGAACATTGTTTATTTTGAAGTGAGTATTGATCACACTCATACATGTACCATAATTGTTTACTAACAAAGGAAATAATACAATAAGTATTCAAGACAGAATCAGTTTTGAACATTTCTGGTCAATGAATGGTTAGAATTCCCCAACTAAAAGCTAGTAAATGGTTTCACCACTGATGGGAGAGAAAGCGAGAGAAATCTGGAGACCGTGTTCCCCCAAATTGTCTATGAATAAATTAAATTCCTTGCTGAGCTTTGGGTATATGATTAAACCTAAGTGGAGCAATGTGTTGCCCCTTGATTCCTTAATTTGGGTATACTTAGCTTCACTGGAATTAAGAAAAATAATAACAAAAGTTGACTTTTTAGTATTTTCTACTCAATAATCAATTGAAAAGTAATTAATTAGAAGTCATTGTTGTTTATTTATGAAAACTAGTTTAAAACTAGTTTAAAGTTAGATTTCATTTAATTGACATTGTTTAAATATTACTAAATAATTTTGATGGTGTATCCCTTCTTCCCTGATATGCTTCTCCTTAACAACTACTTTTTAAGTTTTAATCCATACTAATCTGGTCCTCAAGAGTTTCAAGACAGTACTAAGTGATACTAAGCTTATATCATTAAAGTTACATGTTGATACATCCAACCTAGATACTTAAATTTGAATAAAGAAGTTAAGTATTGATAGCTGGTAGCAAATCAGAAGGAAAATGAGCCATAGCTAAAACACCTTAGCACCAGTAGCTCTAACTTTTTCAAGGTGCGTAAACACGTTGAAAGATAAAATCGCTGCATAGATCAACTCAACTTCATATACAAGTAGATTAGAACAATCCTAAAAAAACAAACGAATCACGCAACTGAAATGTCAGCTAAAACAGCAGTACCAACAGATAGACTCCGTACGGAAGAATCAAATCCAAGAGGAATACCACAAGCCAAATTCATCCAGCATGTTCCAGACCTATTACCAAAACAAGTTACAGATGCAGACATTGAATTATTATTAAAAGAATTACAAATCAGATTACAACAATACAAATTAATGGAGTCAAGTAAACAAGAAACCCTGGCTAATTTAGGGGTTAAAATACCAGACATCACAAAGACTTTGGATATGTGTAAATATTTAAAATCAGCAAAGGAAAATAATCCAGATGAGGCAATTGAAATTAATTATGAATTGAATGATACTGTTTATTCAAGAGCTGAAGTTGAACCTACGGATAAAGTTTGCTTATGGCTTGGTGCTAATACTATGTTAGAGTATCCAATTGATGAGGCTATTGAATTGTTAACCCAGAGATTAGAAGTTGCCTATGAATCAAAAGCTATAACGTTAGAAGATTTGGAGTATTTAAGAGCTAACATCACGACTATTGAAGTTAATACGTCCAGAGTTTACAATTGGGATGTTCAAAGGAGAAGAGATATAAAGGCGAAAACAGGTGAAAATTGATTGTTGCTAGAATGCATTTACTAGGATTGCGATATGCTTTTGTTTTTTTTACTATAAGATATGTATTTAAAAGCTTATATAGTTCAAAAAATAATACATAAAACAGACAAAATTAAAAAAGCGTAATTCATAAGTAACATAAATTTATCTTCTGAAAGTATCTAGCAACTGTGAACCAAGTGGCCTAACAGGAGTATCATTTCTAAGATCTTCAGGCACATCGTCTTCATCATCTAACAGAGGAGCGTCCACATCGTCATCATTACCAGCTGCATCAGACTGCAATTGATGAGAAGGTTGAGACTGTGCATGAGGTGCACTTTGTCTTCTAAAAGTTGTGACTTTATAATAAACTGCATCGATCCATTTGAATTGCAGTTTTGTGAAAGGTAGTAAATTATTATAAGATAACACACCAATGCCTAACCCTATCGAACTTACTAAAATCGAGCTAAATGGACCATCACTGACAGCCAATTGAAATGCAACTATAGAGGATATGAAATCATTAGATAACTCAAATTTGTAGTTGGAGATAATTAAATTAATTCTAAAAGTGGTAGGCGTTGTATTGCTGTACAAGTAGAATAAACTCATGGTAAGACCCATGGGACCAGCTGGGATGTATATATTTATTCCTAAGACATGGAATAACAACCATGATATTACTAAAATTGAAAGTAAATTATAGACAAGTAATAAGATTAACAGTTTCAGGTATTTCAATGAGCCATATAATCTTTCCAAGTTTTTCAAGTGCAGTATTAAGAGAAATGAAGTTAACACAACTTGAGATTGATTTAGATAACTAAATTGAAAAGTCAAGTACCTGAAGTATTGATTATATTGTGAAATGAACGGATCATAGGCAAAGATGAAGTACTTCTTTAAATCCAGTAACGACACCGCTATTGGAGTTGCTATGAGGGTTATTAACAGAGAGAACGTTATTGGGAGGTTTTTGTAGCCCTTGGGTAGAACTGACGACATGATTTGTGTTTTGACTTATTGATTGAAAATAGTGTAAAATAAACCAGATACAAATAAATGAAAGTTGAATCAGAAACAGCTGTCTTTGTAAGCGAGCCGAGAATTCGGGCTGTGCAACAGTACTTTTTGAAGTGGAGAAATCTGTAATTATAGGAAATAAATAAGTTTAAAACTTTCTAAACTTGAACACCCTTGAGTTTTGAAAGAAGTAACTTGTTGAACATTATGATACTCTGATGACCCAAGCCTGATTTCGTAGGCGGGCAGGCATGTAGTAAATTCTCTGTGACTTAAAATTGTATAACAACGATTTCGAACCGAATGCGGAAGTTGGGCCCGCTCGATTCCAAAAGAGAAACGAAGTGACTGAAGAGATACCCATTTCTCTTACAAATCTCCTACAATCACATACCAATCATCATGCCAAAAGATTTATCAAATCTACTCAACCGGTTAGGACCACAAGGACGAGCTTTATTAACCAACAATTCCACGGCTTATGGGTCACCATCACTTCCAGAAACAAGACTACCAACACAATTAGATTTCTTATTAAACGAATTATCCAACCCAAGACCAAATACAACCATAGAGAAACTATTTTCCTACTTAGCCTATTACTATCCTAAAATCAAGAATTCTGAAAATGTGAGATTATTGACATACACAGTGATAAATTCCCCAATGTTCACTAATTTGAAATTAGACAATACGATTAAACTAGCTGATTTTTACACATACATCATCATTGAAAAATATAAAATCAGCGTGCCAACATTATCATTCCCAGCTTTTTACAATTCAATATTACAAGGGCTATCATCAGTGTCGTTAGATCCCAGAAGCTTGCCTATTATTACAGGGTGTTTGAATTCGAAAATAGTGAGAGATCAACAGTTCGGTGGAGTTTATCCAGTCAATCATACTCATATCGGTAAAGTGGACAATGAACTTTTGAAGCTATTCAAAATATCAATGGGGTATAATATAAGAGCTCTGAATGACCTTGATAAAAATTTGGTTATGCTGTCATTTTTGAATGGTTTACTCAATGATGATGTTTCATTTTATCGAAATTTACAGAGTTCGCTGCCTGCTTTAAGTAAAGAATTAATTTCATTGTTGTACGGCATTAATAACTTATTTCTCTTTGAAAATTTGAATAGATTATCTGGATTATCAATACTATATACAAAATTAATCCAGGCACATCCAGATGTAAAGGTGAATTGTAAAAACATCGAATGGAACTTATTAGAGATTCAAAACTTCACAGAACAATTATCCAAGGGTCCATATCCACAAATTGAAAAACAATGGAATGATGATAAATCAATTTTTTTCAGTCTAATTATCGTTTTTGAAAGTATAGTTTCATTAATGATCTCCTCGAATTGTTCATTAAATATTAGATTCTCTAAATTGATATTACACAATTTACTAAATTTGAGTTTTATAATTGACAAAATCGGTACTGGTGGATTTGAATCTTACAATTTCACATACTTGACATGCTTGACGTACTTAAACAACGATCCAAATGGAACTACTCAATTGGTAGAGTATTGGCTTAGCATGATTCAATTCGGATATGCGTTAAATGAATCGTCAACTGAGCAATCTAAATTATTGTTTATTTTGAATTTCATAGATAATGAAATCACAAAACAACCTAAATTATCTAAATTCATGGAAATCATAAACGATCTAATTGCGACCCCCATAAACCAACCAATTTTAGAAGCATGTCATAGCATTAAATTAAAACATTTACAAAACACTTCTACCGCAACCTCAGCCATAACCACACCACAACAGACATTATGGCAATACATAGAACTATCTATCTCCCAATTTCCAGACAAGCTATCCCTTAACCAAATCAAAATCATCCTGGAATCAATAGCAAAAACGTTATCCCCGGACATTTCACCCAGCTCAACCCCGGAACGTTTCCAGCAACAGTTCATCATCCCATTACTTCATCTCCTATTCACATCCCCTAACCCACAAACAGCAACACCACAACCATACTATCATCTTAAAGCTTCATTGTGCTCTATACTACTGTCAATTATGATGTATGTTCCATTGTCGCAATTCATACCATTTGTAAGTCATTTGAAAACTAATGTTATTGATGATTTGGGTATGGTTACAATTAAAGAACGAGAGATGTTGTTAGGAGAGTTGTACGATGGGTTGATCTTAACTAATAGATATTTTAACCAGAAGGGGGAGACTGGGTTTAGATGGTGGTATAAGGAGTTGGAATTGGAGGATAAGAGATTTGGGGTTGTGTCTAGTGGTGGTGATGGTGGTGGTGGTAGTGGTAGTAGTAGTGAAGATCAGTATGTTGCAAAGTTGTGATCGTGTGAGTATTTATTTATAAATAGTTTGGAAATAGAAATTCCTCTTTTTGTAAATGTTTAATTTCATAGTTACCGAATCGTACGCATTATTTATTATTGGTAGCAGTAACACACTGGGTGTGTATAATGAGGTATCGAAAGTCGAATGAAGTTGTCCTTGAATCGGATTAACTCAATCAGTGTTACTTGGAACTCCGAGATCGACAACTAGCGCAACGTCATAATGGACTCTAAAATTACAACCACGTAGACACTTTATAATAGTAAAAGCATATGATATATTACAATATTAAAAAAACAGCAACAGAGAAATAAAAGAGAATGTAAACAACAAAACAAAAAGAAAGTTGAAATCAGTTTATGACAAAAGAGGTATATTATATAACATTAAAAAGCAAATCGAGATCAAATAAACTTACATAATAATTTGAGGGGTTTCAACATTTTCCTTGATGGACTTGTGAGGTAAGACCTTACCACCATTAACGTAAACTTCATCTCTAACAGTGACATCTTCACCTAAAACGGTAACGTTATCTAATCTGGCCCATTTACCAACAGTAGATTTCCAACCAACGATAGTAGACTTAACCCAGGCGTGGTCTTTGATTTCTGAATCTTGTAAAATGGTAGATCTTTGGATTCTGACACCATCACCAATGACAACATTTGGACCAATGACGACATTAGGACCGATCTTACAGCCCTTACCAATCTTAGCAGATGGGTCAATTAAAACATTACCACCGTTGACGAAATCAGCCTTGGATAATTTAGATGAGTTCTTCTTGGATTGAGCAGTTAAATATAGACACATACCAGATAAGAAATCTTTTGGTTGACCGACATCCATCCAGTAGCCTGGTAAGTCGAATGAGTATAGGGATTTCTTTTCAACTAATTGTGGGAAAGTTTCTTGTTCAATTGAAGTTGGCTTCAATTCAATCAAGTCAATGACGGATGGGTTGATGACGTAGATACCAGCGTTAATTCTGTTACCAACGAATTCAACTGGCTTTTCAACGAATCTTTCGATTAAGTTTGGAACATCTCTATCATGGACAATGACACCGTATTTGGAAGGTTCGTCAACTTTAGTAGCGACAATGGTAGCTTCACCACCGTGGTTGTTGTGGAAATCTAACAAGTTTTGTAAAGGATATTCACAGATGACATCAGAATTCAAAACAAAAATTGGAGTGTTATCCTTCTTTAAAACTTTTTCAGCTAATTTCAAAGGACCAGCAGTACCTAATGGTTCTTCTTCAACAGAAAAAGTAATTTCAACACCGTATTCCTTTTCATACTTTTGTAAAGTACCAACCATAACTTCTGGCTTGTAGTTAACGGCAAGAACAATATCGGTACAACCAGCAGCAGCTAAAGCTTCAATTTGATGTAAGATCATTGGTCTGTTACCGAATTCAACTAAAGGCTTTGGAACAGATAAAGTTAATGGTCTTAATCTGGTACCGTAACCACCGACTAGAATTAAACCTTTCATGATGTATTATATGTAAATATGTGTGAGTAAGCGAATGAGACTGAGCAAAGTCAAAGAATTGGAATGAGATGCAAAAGAGCAGATAAAAGTAGCTATTGGAGAGGAAAGTGTACTGTTTATATAGCACTTTCGGAATCTGGCTGTGCTGGCTGTGCTGGCCGCTTTTTTTAGAAGAACATTTCTTTTTTCTGGTGCGGCGCAGCCCTGCGCTGCCCTGTGCCCGGCAACCTTTTGGGGGGGGGCCTGGTGGGTGTGTGGGTGGCTGGGGCCGCGAAACTAGAGGCGCGTCTCGCGCTGGAAGACCGCATTTGATGTGGCTAGTAGCTGGTGTTTGTGTGGCTGGTGAGAAAAAGTACGTGGCCAGTTCCAGTTCTGAGGGTGTGTAGTCCACAGTTTGACTAATTTAACCTCATTTAATCAAAAAGACGGATTGGTGGGGAAGACAGCAAACCACGTCTTAATATCAGAGAAGGGTAATACGCTTAATTCAAAACGAAAAGAACAGCGTGTCGCAATGTTGACAGAACGCGTGCTTCCACAGACAAACACGTTGTTTATTACTAGATCGTCGCAATTTGTCAAACACGCCACGAGAAGTTGGGAGGAAAGCGGATTAATTGCTTAATTTCATGAAACTGCGGTGGGTGATTATTCCATATATGATTTTTATGGATTTGACTCCAGAACGTATAGCTATTATTACAACATACTATAATAAATTTTTTATCTTGATTCTTTTATTTCAGTTGAGGAGGTGAATTTGTTGTTGATGCACCCTAATTCCGGATGTATGAGAATTACAAAACCACATTGAATGGAGCAGATACTGGTTATGAAAGGCGGTTGTATTTCGGATAATGTCCGGTATTACTCACCCCTCGCTTGTAAGCGCTATGGTTGAGTTCTTTTTTTTTTTTTTTTTTTGCGTTAGATAATAGTGCATGTTATAGAATTTCAACTATAATTATTGTAAGCGCATCTTTAAAATTTCAAAATTAAGAATGTTACTGTAATCTTTAGGAAACCCAGATGTAATCTATTCCAGCGGGCTCCATAAATGCAGATAATTAAGAATGTTTTAAGAATTGAAAGAGTTCCAATTCTAGCTGTAAATGTTTGTGTACTGTACTTTAGCACCCTTACTACAGCCCTTCTTGTTTTAAGTATGTAGTATATTGAAGAATCTAGATCTAACAGTTTGTTATAATATTTAGAATACACACATATATACATATATTCAGAGCCAGATGGATGCACAGTGACGGTAAAACTTACACCATATTCCAAATTCATTTACATTGCCCTGAATTCTCGCAATTGTGTTTAGCTTCTTCATATGAAACTAATGGGATTGATGCAAAGCCAGCAGACGTAGTATCAAATCCCTGTTGTATAGGTTGATCCCAATAAAACGAAGAAGGAAAGCACAAATTCTGAGAAACTAGAAACTTCACAGGTTGTATATGGCAGATAGCATACAATTAAAGTTTCATACGAATATGGTTCTCAGTATGACAAAGGTGATGCTCCATCGAATATCAATTAATTATGTATAATTACTCAACTCAACGCAACCTGTGTAAAATTCTAGTTGCTGTTGCCCAATTAATGAAAGTTGTTATCATGCATCTACAACTCCACCCTCTTTCCTTTTTATCAACCTATCATCCAATCATCAGATCCAGCTGTAACGTAACTGTAATACAGCTTAACAAACAGTCCACGTACACCTTATGTATTGTTAATTAAAACCATGGCCACATGCTCCTGTTCCTTATCCCTACGGAAATGATATGAGTCTGGCCGGTGTTTGCAATATCTGCTTTGATTCTTTAACTATGTAGATAGATAGATCTTCCTTCTAAGCTTGGTTTCAATCACCGAAAGGATCGATCAAAGCGGTATGTGCCTGATACATTCATTATTATAGCCTATACATAGCTTAAACCACCACGTATACATATATCTATTTCAAATAAGCTCCACTTGATCGAATTCAAATACATTTTCAATATTCCAAGTATAGAAATGAGCTAACAATACACCCATTCATGGTGCCCAATTTCACCTCTCGCGAGACCAAAAACCAGCAGTGTGCCTTGCATTATGAGAGATCTGCGGTTGTTTTTTTTTTTGTTTGGCTGGGTCGAGGTTTTTCCGGATTGAGACTGTACCTGGAATTGCCGTCGGAAATATATATTCTTAACAAAATTTCCATTTTTGCTTTTTTTTATTTTTGTTTTGCCTACAGAGTATTAATCAATTCTATAATTATAATGATTTTAAAGCATCCAAAGCCAATTCTTTAACTTCATTATCACCAGCAGTTTTAATAACCTCCATTAACAAAGGTTTCAAAACATCAGCTTTAGCCACAAGCAATCCCTTTTTTTCCAAATGAGATAGATTCGACAAGGTATAACAAGTTCTTAACATAACCTCATCATTATCATTCTGATCTTTCAACAATCCGATTAAATTATCAACAAAAATATCAGATTGAACAAGAATACTAGTAATCATCTCAAATTCCGAACAGTTTGCAAAAATGTTAAGTATAGCCAACTGACTTTGCAAATCATTCAAATTCATCAACTGAACCAATTTCTTATAATTTCTGTAGTTTTCATCTTGCACGCTGGACCAATTGAAGAATTTTTCTGAACAAATAGGACTGAAAATCAAATTCGAAATCAATTCTAAAACATATCTTTGGATTTGGACATTCGATGATAAGATCAGGTTGTCCAATGCAGTCCAGCCTAATCTCATTATTAAATTCTTAATGGTTTCATTATCAACAGATGCTAAGTTAATCAAGGCAACCAAAGCTTCAAAGCAATCAATTGACTCAATACCATTATCACCCAATCCAGTCAATGGAGTCTCTGTAGTGTATTTGGTGCCATGGACTTCAATATCGTACTGAACTATAATCTCAAGCAAGAATGGAACTGGTGTGACGCTATCGAATTTCTTGAACAATAAATTAGGATCATTATTAATTAAAATACGAGCTAGTGTTTTAATAGCTAAATATCTTGTTTCAACATCATCCACCACAGTATCCACTTTAATGCCATGCTCTAAAGTATACGAAATACCTTGGGATCTATTGGCCAAGTAAGTCAACACAAAATTCAAGCCACCTTGCTTGACCACCCTAGCTCTTAATTTCGGTTGATATGAGAAATTGTATAAGTTTCTAATCGATTGGGCTAATATACCTTTTGAAGGAGGTAGTTCTTTAATTGTATCGGCTAATTTAGACAACAATTTATAATCATCCAATAAGGTAATAATGAACGCTGTAATTTCATCATCGTTATCTTTCTGTGGCTTGGTTCTTTCACCGGTTTGCGTATTCACATTTGACAAATTAGCATGATCTTTCAACGATTGAACGGATTCTTGTTCTTTAGAGAGGATTTTATTATACGTTGTTAAATTCGTAATGATACACAAGATACCATACGTGACTTTTGTATCTTTCAATGATGATTCACTGACCAATGCTCTCATGAAGTTATCATCTTCTCTTAAGATCTTCTTTATTCTGACATTCAACGATAAAAACGCCAAACCTTCAATACTATCACTTAACAATTTATGACTATCTCTGGATTTATTAAAGCCAATAACGCCATTAATCATAATTTCAGTGAGGTTATCCAAGGACAACAACTGTTTATGTTTGTCAAAATTTTCCTTCTTGATGTTATTCCAAGCTTTAACTAGGATTGCACTAACCAAACATTCGATTCTCAAATGCGCGTGATTCGATCCATCTAAGTTTAACAATTTGATTAATAATGGAATATACTGATCAACGATAACGGTTCTGCACGTTTCTTCAATACAAGCCGTAGAAAATAGGCTTAATAAAAAATCGATTCGGTCAACATTATATCCAATTTCGTTTGTTTTCAAGTTCAATAAGTGTGTGATTTCCGTAGCTACAATTTTCAAGAATTCATCGTTTTGCAAAAAAAACGAAGTGCATAGGTCAATCTGAATGGGAAACAATTCAGTGAAAATAGTGAACAAGTTCTGAACCTCAATTCTAGATTCAGAAGTACTGACTAAATCCTCCAATTGATCTTCTAACATGTGTCTAACATCTGATCCTGCAGCATTAGGTTGAGACAATTCAAGAATCGTAGCTAATGCAATTGACGAAGTTTCATCATATAACAAATACTGCAGCAAGTAACCAACCAAAGCTGTTATTTGCTCAGTTGTCAAGTTTTCTTGGTCTGGAGAATTCAATGATGTTAATAATGCTGTCAATTGTGGGGTTGCTGACGAAAATAGAATCTCTGATTTCTTTGCTGCGTTGGCCTGTTGAATCTTGGAAAGATCATCTTTAAGAGACGCTATGAGGTCTGTTGTTGTGTTTTGGGACATCACGCTGTTTCTATTATTTTTTTTTTTGTTTTTTTTGCCAGTGTGTCAGCTTCTTCTATGTTTATTGAAGTTCTGTCGGTCGTTTAAGAGATGGTTTGAACCTCCACCATTTTGATTTCAAGTCTCGACAGCTTGCTGATGATGGGCGACATTGTTAAACTAACTAATCAACACGCGCGCATATAACATATGCTCTGTCGTACACAAATATCAGATCAACTTTATATTAAAACAAAAAACACAGGAAGAAAACATAAGATAAATTACAAACTAAACCTCCCCCCAATAATTAATCAAATCTCTACACCTCCAATGAGTAGACCATCCAGTCTTCTCTTCAACTTTCCTCAAAGCACCCAACGTAATACCATGTTCTTTCTTATTCCCCAAAAAACAACCAGCTACAAACAACGGTTGAATGGAATTACAAAATGCTCCATAATCGTCATTTGTGATGGATATCCCAACGATTCGCCTAGCATGGTATAGTGGTGTGATAGCCTGATTGACCTCTTTTTGTGCTGTTGACGTCGATGATCCAACCGATACGATTGTGTCTGGTGTGTCCGAAACAACCCCAGTTGTTTTGTTAACTGATACAGCTAATGCCATTGCAGTGGAGGTGTTGGTGCTGGTGTTGGGGTTGGGGGTGGTGGTGGTGGTGGTGCCTTGCCCAGGAGTTGTCATCTTGTTTTTCCTTGTCGTCGTATTGGTTGTTGTTGTTGCTGTTGTGTCGATAGCTGCTAATTCTGATAATTTTAGTGATCTGGGTTTATTTTGAAGAAGTAAAATGCAAGCCATGTGATACATTTGATTAGAAGAAATAGCCTGAGAGTTGGCGTAAAAGATTCTTGGAAACTGTGTCTTTTCATCAAAGAGTTCGTATGCAGGCTGGAATAACTCAGTTGAATTACTAGCCCAACGTCTTAAAATCTCCCATAATTGTATCCACTCTTCTTTGAACAAACCTCCTTCTTTCTCTCCATATATTAGATTCATCACTCTTGAGCAGATATAAACTATATAATTGGCGTGCATGTTTTCTTTTTCAAATACTTCTTCAATCTGTTCATCGGTCATTGTATCGTCTTTGAAATAACACTGGGATGGTAGGATGGTTGGAGATTCGCTGATCACTGAATTACAGATATCCATTCTAATAAACACCCAAAATGTAGCCCGGTCGATGAAATCAGTTGACAAACCATGAATGCCGTAGGTTTTCAATAACAATACACAACCTTCTAGATGCCTTTTCCAATTTCTAGGATTAGAGCTCATCATCTCAAACACACATAATATAATACAAGTGACGACAATTAAAATATCATCAGAGATTCTAGTATATGATCTAGCCAAATGTTTCAAACTCTCATGATAAAACCTAATAGTGAATTTTTCAGGATAATTAGAAGTTAGCTTTTCCAATCTTCTCGAAGTCAAAGCAAACACTGCAAATTTCAACGGAGAAAAATCTTTCATCCTTTGAGGAATCATATTGACCATGCATTTACCTTCATCGAACATATCCAGCCCACTTCCTACATCTTTAGCATAATGACTTAATAAAAATAATTCTTGTTCAGGATTCAACACTAGGTCATCCTGTTGAGTATCGGCTATGAACTTCTCAACATTAATGAAATATTCTTTCAAAACTTCTTTTGGAGGATGGCTAATTGGTGTTATATCCAAATCTGCATTTGTATGCAATGCATTAGTGAACAAAATCTCTCGTAATGTGTCTGGAATCTCTAAGAAATTGTCATCTCCATCTTGACCTAGACTTGAGAAATCGCTAATGTCTAGAGGTTCCGAGGCTGGCTGTAAAAACGAGCCATAGTCTGAAAAATTATTCAAGATTGGAGAGAATGGATTATGTGGAGTATCAGGATTGATAGTTGGAGCATTCGAAGGTTGCCGTTCTTGTTCTAGTTTCTTTGGGTCCTCTCTCACAGGAGCCAATGTAGGTTGTGCAGTTGCCGTACTTACATCAGAACTAGATGAAGATGAAATAGGAGAAGGTAAAGTAGGTAATGTTGTACCCATAAGTGTTTTTCTTAATGGTGGTAAAGTTGGTTTAACATTTGGACCTGCACCTGTGAAAAAAGCAGTAGTATGCGGAGGAGATAAAAAAGTGGTTCTACCCGACTCAGTCAAAGCTTCAGGAGGATGGATAACTGGGGGTTGAGGAGACATGGCCAACAGGTTTGAAATGGAAACGGTAGATCTGACTTTAGACAACACTGGGGATTCAGGAAATGATGGCAGAGAAGGACGTGGCACCGTATTTGGGATGACTGGTGGTGGATCATGAAATGATAAGGATGAGTCTTTTGATTTGGTACTTGTACTTGTACTTGTGGTTGTAGTACTTGTAGTCGTAGCAGCAACAGATGGTGTTCGACTTTCTTGTCCACCTTCATCCATTTTCTTACTGATTGTTTCTTTGGATAGGAATATAAATGACGGCCATTCACACTCAAGCCCATTCAGGGTACAGTAGTTACATTTAATGTTACCTTCATCATCTTGTTTCTTAGCTTCATCACACTTTCTGTGTTTCTTTCGACATGTTAAACATCCTGTTCTCGTCCTTCCTTTACTTCGTCTCTTACCACCACTCTTAACTACTCTTTTTGGAGACGGTTGACTGGAAGTATTGTTGATGCTGTTGCTGTCGGTACCTGTGCTTGTGTTAGAAGCAGAAGGGGCCATTCTGGTGACGCTAACGGGGAGATTGAAAAACTCGAGTTCTTGCTGGATTGAAGAGTCCTGTAACATATACCGATGGATTTGCGATATCTGAGAGGTCTGGCAGACGGGTAGAATAATAAATGAATCCATCAAAAATTCGAAGACGTACCCACTACATCATCGCAAGCAGTAAAATTGCCCATATTCCTCATCTAATATATCATTTTGAAAAACCATCTGATTCTTGACTCGGAGTTACTGCCTTTGGGCCCGATTGGTCTGTTACTACAGCCAAGTCTGACCTCTAGTAATGGTTCCTCCGCACAGACTGGTCAGCCCCATAAGCCACCTAGCCGCTTTCTCCAGCTTGTTCGTCCCGATATGGAAATCTACACGGCGTCAGCTACTCGGTGATACGGACGTGTAACCAAATATCTGATGGATCTAGTAAAAGCTACCCAGTTAGGAAGGATTTACAGGAACTGCTGCAACTACAGCTACACAAGGTTTCGGTAATTTTGGCACAAGATTCTTGCCACCAAATACATTAATTAACAGAACATGCAGAAAAGAACAAAAAAAAAAAAAGAATATAATAATAGGTAAAATACAATACATATATAAAAAGAAGAAGAAAAAAAAAAACTTCAACAAAATTCAAGCTTAAGCATCACCCCAATAATTAATTAAGTCCCGACATCTCCAGTGAGTCGACCAATTAGTCTTTTCTTCGACATTTCGTAACGCACCCAATGTAATTCCATGTTCTTTTTTATTGCCCAAATAACAACCAGCCACGAACAAAGGTTGAATCGAATTACAGAATGCTCCATAATGTTCGTTAGTAATTGAAATCCCTACAATCCGACGAGCATGATAAGATGGAGTTATACTTTGATAGGAACTCTCTTTAATGGACGAAGAGGATGAAACTGAACTTGAGTAGGATTCAGTAGAAACAACAGACTCACCACTGTTATTTCTACTAGGAGATGGGCGTAAAGGAGACAAGCCAGTAGTATCAATCCCAGACAAAGTTGACAACCTCAACGATCTTGGCTTGTTCTGTAACATTAGAATACAACCCATATGATACATCTGGGTGGATGAAATGGCTTGTTCGTTAGCATACCCTATTCTTGGGAACTGTGTCTTTTCATCAAAGAATTCATAGGCAGGCTTGAAAATCTCATTTGAGTAGTTGCTCCATCTGTTTAATATCTTCCATATTTGGATCCATTCCTTTTTAAACCCATTTCCTTCTTTATCTCCATATATTAAATTCATCACTCTTGAACAAATGTAAACTATGTAATTGGCATGCATGTCTTCTTGTTCGAACAATTGTTCAATCTGCTCATCGGTCATATCCTGTTCATCGAACTGAAAGTATCCTTTAGATGGTAAAATAGTAGGGAATTCACTAATAACAGAATTACAAATATCCATCCTAATAAACACCCAGAATAAGGACCGTTCAATAAGATCACTGGAAAAACCATGTATATTGTAGGTAGTCAATAACAAAACACAACCTTCCAGATGCCTTTTCCAGTTTCTAGGATCAGAACTCATCATTTCAAAAACACACAGCACGATACAAGTAACCACAATCAAAATGTTATCAGCCGGCTTATCTCTGTTAGTGTATGATTTAGCCAAATATTTCAAGCTTTCATGATAAAACTTGATGGTCCACTGTTCAGGATAATTATCAGCCTTCCTTTCTAGTCTTCGTGAAGTCAAAGCAAATACAGCAAATTTCAAAGAGGCAGATTGAGATAATTTCTGAGAGATAACGTTGACCATGCATCTGTTACTATCAAACATATCCAAACCGGCAGCTACTTCGTTAATATAATTACTCATTAAGAACCATTCTTGTTCAGGCGTTAATATCAACTCGTCTTGCTTGTTATCAGCTATGAATCGCTCAACGTTGATGAAATACTCTTGTAATACTTCTTTAGGTGGATGTTTAATCTTTGTGGCTTTGTCCAATTCTGTATTGTTGCTCGTGCTGATGCCCAATGCATTGGTGAACAAGATTTCTCTTAATGTGTCAGGAATGTTTAAGAAATTATCGTCATGGCTTAAGCTTGAAAAATCACTGATGTTCAAAGGTTCAGAAAAGACATCTGGAAATGAATCGAATTCAAAGTCCTCAAGTAATGGCGAAAATAAACTTGTTGCTGCTTGTACTTGTGTTGATTCTTGTTTTCGTGGTTTTGCAGTAATTTTTGAATTGGATGGAGCTGGAGTTGGAATTGTGGTTGGATCGGAAGTTGTGACAACGGCTATGCAAGGTGACGAGTCGGAGGATGATGATGACTTCTTTAACAGTGGGAGTAGAACTGGTTTACTTGAAGATGGTCCTGCTGCTGAAGCACCTTCTGTTGTAGCTGCTTCTGCTGTAGCTGCTTCTGCTTCAGTTTCAGTTTCACAATACATTGGTCTGGTTATGGAAGGAGGCAAGAAATCAGATGTACTCGCTTTGGTTGTAGCCGGGACTGGAGTCATTGCAGGAAGTTGAGGAGACATGGCTAATAGGCTAGAAATTGATATTGTTGATGCCGTTTTCGACAAATTCGATGAGACTGTTGCAATTTCAGAAGACGGGTTGGTTTTAGTGGAAGAGTCATTATGTTTTACAGTCAACTGATGATTTGCCAGCAACGGTGTGGGAGTTGGAGTTGAAGTTTGAGTTTGAGTTGGGGTATTTGAAGGAGTATGTATTTGAAATTGAATCAGGCTGTTATTGAAACTAGACGTTGGTTTAGAGATCGTAGCTGATGGTGTTTTAGTGATGCTTGGTCTTGAAACAATAATGAAGTCAGGCCACTCACAATCAAACTCATTTGACATACAATGTTTGCACTTAATATTGCCTTCGTTGTCTTCTTTTCTAATCTCATCACATTTTCTGTGTTTCTTTCGACATGTCAAACATCCCGTTCTTGTACGCTTGGCTTTCACTTTCGACACAGGCTTAATTGAGGTACTTTTCTTGGGAGAGACGGATTTCAGTTGATTAAAGTCTCGACTGGACTTGGTGTTCCTGCTAATGTGTCTGAAAGAAGAAGTCATGGTGAAACTTTTGCGAGATAAAAGGTGGCTGGAAAGATTAGTTTGGCATATAATAGCATATAATGGTTATGAGGCCTTAGGAAATATAGACCCGGCCCCTATCTGTAACACGATGTTGATAAAAAACACACACATCTCTCCAATCAAAGTTCGGAGATCGAAATTAAAAAAACTACAGAAGTTTTGAAAAGCAAAATTAGCCCTGTTGCTTGCGCCGCATCGCCCTCGCTGCCCGCGAATTGTGGGGAGACGTGGAGACTGAGTGCCGGCTGAATTGCCCAATCGGGTGACGGAGCTCTTTCCCGAAGAGGCAATGCATACGCCAGGCTAAGGAGATGTGATGGAGATATCTGAAATATTGAGTTACCCCAGATTCAGATCCAGATCACTCTGAAAAATTTTCACAATTCATTTTCAGACTCCAGTAAGGTTATTAACTAGCTAGGTTACAAATTACGTGATTTACGAAAAAAGTTTACTTAGGAATTCCAGTGCTTCTCTCTTATTTGTTCTAAGTGAAAACATGATATGGTGGTGAGGTGAACCCTTCTAGACTCACTCTCCTCACAACAGGAATCTATTACTGGAGTTGAATAATTTTACGGTGTGTGATCAAATTAGACGATGCAATAGACGGTTAACGGGAATCACACAATATGCACCAATTTAAATACCTTGTATTTTCCCCACATTAACTATAATGTATGGTATAAAAACGTGAATTTCTTAAGACCTCTTTTCCTTTGGCTATACCCTACTCTTTCAATAACAAACTATTCCAAAACTTCAATACAAAATGTCTAAGAACTTTGACGATAATGTTTCTGACACTCATTACTTGATAAATGACTTCTCTCCATTGCCAAAACCAACACCTAAAATAGCAGAGAAGAGTATCTTAGATTTATTCTCATTAAAAGGAAAAGTCTGTGTGGTTACTGGCTCAGCCCATGGTATTGGACTGGCTGTTGCCGAAGCATATGCCCAAGCAGGTGGTGATGTTGCATTATGGGACCTGAATGCTCCAAAAGAACAAGCTGAAAAGATTGCTACTGACAATGGTATCAAAGCTAGAGCTTATGGCGGTGATGTTTCTGACCCTGATGTTGTTAACGGAATAGTTGACCAAATTGAGAAAGATTTCGGTACGATTGATGTCTTTGTTGCTAATGCCGGTGTTAACATTTTAAGTGGTTCCATTGTTAATGAAGCTAATGAAGATGGTAAATTATGGCAAAAAGTTATGGATATTAATTTAAACGGTGTCTTTTACTGTTCTAGAGCCGTTGGTAAGATCTTCAAGAAGAATGGTAAAGGCTCTTTAATTTTCACAGGTTCAATGTCTGCTCATATTGTCAACTTACCAGTTTATCATTCTGCTTACAACACTTCAAAAGCAGCTGTGGTCCATCTGGCTAAATGTTTAGCTTTAGAGTTCAATGGATTCGCTAGGGTGAATTCTGTTTCCCCAGGTTATATCGATTCGGGTATCAATGATTACCTACCTAAACCAACAAGACAAAGATGGTGGTCTATTATCCCAATGGGTAGAGAAGGATCACTTAAAGAAGTTTGTGGAGCTTATTTATATTTCGCATCTGATGCTTCAACTTACACTACTGGTTCTGAGTTAGTGGTTGATGGTGCTTACACTATTGTTTAATTTCTTTGTTTCTTTACATACCTTTTTAATATTCCCCCATCCCCAACTTTTTTTGTTTTTTGTGTTTTTTTTAATCTACAGTTTGTATTTAGGTTTATAGTCATCTATTGTAATTTAAATAATTCAGAAAGCCAATCCATATAGTGATCTCATTATAGTATATGTTTTATGTATGTACAAAAGTAAAGTAATTGTTTTTCTAAGCTAAAATCTTATCCTTGTCAAGCTTGTAGTTCTCACCATCCTTAACAATCATTCCATTCTTCAACAAATTATTCAACATATCTTGAGGAACCCAGCCTTTAGTAGCAACAAACGGAGTAGAGGCAATTTCATTTTGGTACTTTTCGAAATCATCTTTGTATTGCTGTAATTCATTATCATCAAACGTAATAGTATTATCCGAGGCAATCAATCCATTTTGTTTATACAAGTCCCACATTTGTGATAACTCAACCAACCCATTTTCAACATATAAATAATCCTGATCGTTTGATGAAGTTAAAGCTGCAGAGTATGCACTCTTGATTAATTTAATAGCTGGGGAGATAACACCCAATAATTTCTTATCAGCGTCGTTCAATGCTAATTCCCAGAATAATTGATTTCTAGTTCTGTTGAACATGTACTCGTATTGTTGTTTAGTGACATCATCCATATCTTTCCAGCCTTCAACTTCATTTTCCAAATCAAAAATCTGTGGTCCACTATAAGCTAAGAATTTCGGATAGTTAGTCAACAAGAAAGGTTTAATTGATGATCCTTCAACATCAACAAACACATGGTCACCACCTTCTTTGTTCTTGATAACATTCATTGGATCTAAGTCAGCCAATGCTAATTTTGGTTTCAATAGCTCTTCAAGGTTTGGAATAGCTTCGGATTTCGTATTGAATAAACCTGGAGCAACAGTCAAGAACTTTTCGTAGACTTGGATAGCCTTGGTTAATTTTTCCTCATCATCAACACTTAAATCAGCCTTGACTAAACTCAATCTAGTTTTGAAATTCTCCAACTCAAGTTCCAATAAATCAGAGATTAACTTCATAGGATTCTCTTTAGGCCATGGACCAACAAACTGGTTAATCTTCGCATCAGTCAAAGATTCTTTATTTCTATAGAAAATTCTCTCAACAGTTGGACCAACGACCCACTTATCATCAATTTCCTGTAAAGTAGCCTCTCCCGACTTTAAATCCTCTTTAAAATACAAAGAACCAAAAGCATCAAAGTTGAACTCCAACACTTGCTTGTTAAAATCGGCAATCGGTTTAATAGCCTTCATCAAATTATCTCTAACCTCACCATTTTGCAAATCACCAGCAGCCAACGGATTCCAATCTTTCATTAACAAATCACCTTCAACATACTCCATAATGATAAATGGTGCCATGATTGAGTTATCAGCCGATGCAGAATAAGCCAACACTTTTGGAACAGGCAAGCCCAACTTTGACGAAAGGAAATCCAACGTGGCAACCTCAGACTTCAATCTTCTAGACACATATAGTGCAGAATCCAACTTATATGGCATTCTTAAAACGTACTGTTTGGTTTCATCACCTTTAGAAATTTCAAACTTGTAAATTCTGTGGTGCTTACCCTCATGGATACTGACGATCTGGTTCAAATTATCAAACTTGAAGTCCTTTAATGATTCTAAATTGGACTTGATGGCACTGATATTAGTCTCAGCTTCAAAAATAGATTTCTCAACACCTTCACTGGCTTTACCAACCAAATTGGACATAGTGTTACTTAACCCCAAAATGGAAAACATCGTTCTTCTCTTTGCCTTTTCTTCTTTATCATTTTTCAACCACGACCCCCAAGAATAATCAAAGAATGCATTTCTGTTGGGATCAAACTCATCCATTAAATTGGTTTCGACCCTTTTGGGTTCTTCAGACAGAGTGGATTGATACTTCTTGAATGTGATTGGGGTCAGTGTTCTTCTAGAAACAGTCAATAATGCAGAAGACGTTGGTCTGACTGCTCTTTTCAAAAGACTTGATCTCACTAATCTAGTTGTTCTTGAAAGCATGACGTTGTGTGAGTGTTCAATGTACAATGGGAGTTGAACAGTGACTGTAGTATATGTGTGTATAAGCTATTTTAGAACCTACAAGGCTTTCTTCAACCTGCCCTTCCCAAACGCTTTAATCCGATGTTTCGTTCGCTTTTTTTTTTTCAAAGGGGAAAGTCTGGAGAAACTTATCGATGCGTCGAGCAGCGCCGATCGACTCACTCTACCCATCCCTACCACCCTGTCCAGATACAAAACGTTCTATTCCTATATATTTTTCATCTCATCAGTTTATGCTTTTGTATGTTGCCACTCCTTTACAGAGGAACCGTTCGGCACTTTTGTTGTTGCATGATTTATATGCAAAAGGCTAGTGTGTAGGTCTTACTTATACAACAATATTGTGTGTGACCTGTTCAGCTCTTCCCATTTTGAACAACTGCCCTTGAATAATTGGATATAACAGGTTGTGTATGAGAGGCAAAGAAGAGAAAGAGTCACCTGTCTACAACTTTATGTGTTTCTCTGTTCTGGAAAACAGCCAGTGAACAACGGAATAGCACTAGCGTGCAACCAACAAATAATCTCGGAATATCTAGGAATATCCGGGGATATCTCCCAGTATTTCCAACACCCAACAGTGAAAGATGGAAACACTTACGATTAACACATTTACAACATCCAAAATATACATGAGAGCTAATACTTCAAGTACTATAGAAGAAAAGAATATCAGTTAAATACATAGATATAGAAGAGAAAGACCAAGAATAAAACAACAATAAAAAAAAAACACAAAATTGAAAGCACATACTAAATGAAATTAAAAAGTGATTCAACAAAGACAACTAGTCAGTAGTACTGGCACTTTCTACTTGTTCAGATATACCTTTGTTTCCTTCTTCCATCAAGAGTTCAGGGTGAGCAGCAGCGACTTGTTCTTTGTGGCCCGTTTTTGGGTGATGTCTGGCAATATTGACAACTTGCCATGGCTTCATTGAATCAGACTTAGCAAAGATATCATCCATTTCCTCTAATGAAAAACCAGCTGTTTCTGGAAACAAGAAATACACTGTAGGGGCCATTAAAAGGTTGATTACAGCAAAAATAGTGTATGTATAGGAGCCAATATTTTCAAAACCAACAGGAGTGATCATGACAACCATGAAATTGAAGGACCAGTTACCAGCGGTAGACAATGCATTGGAAGGGGCTCTAACACTTAATGGAGGGATTTCAGCTTGGTATAACCAAGACATACCTAACCAACCGATACCGAAACAAGTATTGAAACCAAACAAAAAGACAGCGGCAGCAATAGCAGCACCATTGTTGCCCAAGTGATCCGAGGCCCAGGTAGTACCAGTTAGAATAGCCATACAGAAACTTTGACCCAAAGCACCAAAGATCATCAACTTTCTTCTACCAAATTTTTCAATGTATAGCAATGGGATCCAAGAAGCCGCAAAGTATTCTGTACCGTTACAAGCAGCCAAGATTCTTGATTTCAAAGGAGACATACCAATGTAAGTTTCAAAGATTGTACCAGCATAGTAAGTGATTAAGTTAATACCTGTAATTTGTTGGAAAATCTGAGACCAGAAACCAAGCATAACTCTATGAAAGTTACGATGCTCACCTTGCACGAAAAGTTTTGCAAGGTCCATCTTATCACCACCTAACAGATGTTCCTCGGCCAAGGAAGCCTTAACTTCATCCAATTCTCTCAAGATCTCAGGGTCATCAACGGTTGTACCTTCCAAAGCTGCAAAGACACGAGCAGCTTCATCGTATCTATTCTTCTTACACAACCATCTTGGAGATTCTGGATACTTCAAAACAAAAGGAAGGACAATAATGGCAAAGATCATCTGGAAGGCAACTGGGAATCTCCAACTAACTTCACCATCAGCAAAGTACAAACCGAAATCGATCCAATAAGAAATCATAATACCACCTGTGATCATAGCACCACTCACCATAACCAATTTACCTCTATCCTTAGGCTTAGCACACTCTGATTGCCACATTGGAACAGTAGAAGTATTCATACCGTTACCCAGACCAGCCACAATACGACCAACAATAAGATGACCAATACTGAAAGCAGTACATTGCAAAATAGCACCAACAATCATAACAGCACAACCTAAAAACATACATTTTCTTCTTCCCAGCTTATCACCCAGATACATAGTAGACAAGGCACCGAACAAACAACCAACTTCATAAACAGCGATCGTGAAACCTTGCATAGTAGCATTCTCTGGATGTCTAGTAACATCGATAGAAGGGAACGTGTCTCTGAAAGCAGGTAAAGTAAGTAGGGAACCCATGACACCTTGATCGTAACCAAACAACAAGAAACACACCGAGGCCATGACAGTGACAGTTAAGTGTAATCTCTCACCATGCATTCCCAGAAAGTTTGGTATTTCACCATCTCTAGTGACTCTAATAGCTGAAGACTCTTTTGATTCGGAGGACATGATGATTCTTCGAGTTTTCTTCAATTGGAAAAGCAGTTTCAGTTGAAGAATATAATTTATTGGAAATAGAAATTAGGTCTGAAGCACATCTCATCAGACCTGGAGCTAAAACGAAGAGGATATGCTGTGGTATTTATAATGGGGAGGTTGTGGAAAATTAGACGAAGATCATGTTGATTCTGGCAATAGAGAAGGTTGGGTTGACTGGTTGGATGTCCTAATTCGACCATTGTATACGTCATATCTAGCTGGGCCAAAGATTCCGGACTCTCCACCAGCCAGCGATGCAAAAATCCGGGGAAAACTGGGGTAACGTATTGTTCTCGGATGGAACATTTTTTAACAAATTAGTTCCTATTCACGCCACTGGGCTGGAAGAACCTGGGATCCCGTCAATCTAGCGCCCAATTTCCAGACGGGGAGGAGGAGAAAGAGGGCGGCATTTACACGGTGGATGGTTAACAAAGAATTGGGGTAATTTATAGTCATGGGAGTGTTGAATGTTATGGAGTTTTGTATTCTGGGTCTTGTCGGGGTTAATATGTACAATACACAGTTGAATAGTACCTGGAATGAAAAATAAAAAAACAAAGAAAAAAAAAAATAAAAAAACGGCAGCGACCCGGCTACCGACTCGAGACGAGACGGGACTCGGAAAAAGCACAGGAGGCGGTGCAGCGCTGCGGGGCGATTAGCTGGGCCGGAGACGGGGTGTGCCACCCTCAACCCTGCCGTGTCAGTATGATATGGTTACGTGGTAGACGATGGTAGCCAGTAACTGGGTTTCTGTGCTCCATGCAAATCTGACTTCTCTATCACTGATCACTGGATAGACAGATTCAAAACCATCGAACCTTTAACCCTAGGCTAGAACGCTAGAACGCTAGAACGTACAATTGGTACAATTGGTACGTGTCATGAACTTCTGGCTGTGGTAAATGGCCTATTGTTCTAATGGTGTATTGTTCTATTGTGCCCAAAAAGTCAATTTATACGGTCATGGGCTCTCTCTTGGAGTTGATACCTTCCATCATGCATACTAATTTGTTACCCGAACGCAGAAACGGAATTAAGTAAGTTAAGGGCCAATATAGCCACTTAAATTAAATTTCAATTGCACAGATCGTTGATCATTGTTGATCTCGTAAGCTAAATTTACTAAGTTTACTATGCTTTCCACTTTATTTTACAGACAGGCACGCTGCTACAGGAGATAGTAGTTACTTCCCAACGTGAACATCGTCCCCATCTCATGCTATCCTGGATGTCTACAACTTCCTGCCTGTTGGAAGGTTCCCCCAATTTGGATTACTCATCTCAACGTCATCCCACGGCTGGAATTCTCTTATAACCTTAATTATGCTATTAGAGGAGGTTCAGGTTTATCTACCTAGCACACACTAAACGAGTGAGTCAAGTAAGAGTGTCTCTTACTAGTGATCCGAAAAAAAAAAAATGGAACTTTGTACTTTTAGGCATGCTAAAGAAGAGGGACCCTGCGAAGTCTATCGCCGAATGGACGATTTACGCTGCTGACGAATGTTGTTCTTCCGCCTCCCAAAATGTTTTACCAACTGGTGACTGTTGCAACAACTGTAGCATACATAGTGTTGTATACGATATAACAAACAAGTCAGATAAGTTTTACCAATTGTATCTTCTATATACATTGAAATCTGGGACTTTACGAAAGCTTACGCTTTTTTGAATATGCATGTTATGTCCGAGAAACTGCTGTACTTGCTTGACCCCCCAATTTTGTAATTGCTTATGACCTTGAATCTGAACCTGAACCTGAACCTGAATCTGAATCTGAATCTGCTAGATTAACCCCTTTCTAATCAAGCTGTACTGGGATCTGTTGGGCATTAGAGAGTCGTGTGAGTCATCCAGTAAAGCTTTCTTTACTTACAGATATGGTGATTTCGCAGATTTAAGCTATAGTAGTATATGCATGCAGGCTCAAAAACTAAAAGATCTTTGAAAATAGTTTAAAAGCATAATTAGGGCATCTCCAGTAATAGTATATAGCGAATACAACAGATTAAACTAATCTATCTAATTATAAACTCAACTTAGACCGACGTGGGTCGATTGGTCGATCGGCCGATTAATCGATCGACCAATCGACCAATTGATCAAGAGACGATCTAATAACTTTAAAATATATTTTAGTAACAAAATCATATAAACTCTAAGAAAAACACAAACCATTCAATTATTCAACAAAGCAGAGTGATCCTTATGTTCATAATCCTCTAAAGTCTTAACTTTCTGAGCAGAAGCACTACTCTCATCAAACACATAGGTAAACCACTCCTTAGCCAGTCTCTTAGCCAATTGCACTCCAATCACCCTTTCACCCATACACAAAATCTGACAATTGTTAGACAAAATGGATCTCTCAACACTGAATGAATCATGAGCAGTAGCGGCCCTAATCCCAGGAACTTTGTTGGCACTCATAGCAACACCCAGTCCAGTACCACAGATCAACACGCCTCTGTCGGCTTCACCTCTCATGATCCTCTCACCACAGTCAATGGCCACCAAGGGGTAAGCTGTACTGTCGTTGTTGTTTTTAACACCAATATCAATGACTGATTCAATTAATGGGTTCTTTTGCAAGTCTTTGAGGATTTCCTCTTTATATTCAACACCAGCGTTGTCACAGCCAATGAGGACTTTAAACTTCTTTTGTGGTTGTGTCATGTTGTGTGTGTGTTGTGTCTTAGTGGATAGTTAAGTTGAAAATATCGGTTTTGAAACTTAGAACTTAGTTATTAGCAGCCAGAAACAAGTGGTACCTCCTGTCAGGTGGAAAAGTGGACACACCTTTCTATATATCTACTGATTTAGGGTGCTTTGGGTGCTTTAGGTGCTTTAGGTGCTTTAGGTGCTAGTACCGGTCATTTGCTTCTGCTACGCGCGGCCAAATGCCCCTATAGGGAAATTTACACGGAGCCTCGCGTAGCCCGTGTAGCCCGCGTAGCAAGCTAACACCAGAACTCTTTTTAGCTTTTTTCCAATAATACAGCTCTGTCAACATTTCCCCACAAAGAGTCTGTCCCGCAATGGACAACAGCGTATAAAGTCCATGTGGTTCCCCTCAATCTCAATCAGCAAAATGAACTTGGAAGTAATAAAGAACCGCAATTCATGCAATTCAATTAGAAGAAGACAGAATTAACAATTGCAAGATCGATCACACCAAGAATGTCTTCAAAACACTTCCTACCAAAAGATCCAAGTCATATTATCAACAATGGTCTAGTTGCTGCTATCTATGAAAATCCAAACTTGTCTCTGTTACAGAAAGAGCGAGTTATTTTCAACAACAAATTCGACAACTCCAACGTTGCTTTGATTTCCGGTGGTGGATCAGGTCATGAACCAGGCTGGTATGGTTTGGTTTGCGATGGCATGTTATCGGCTTCAGTGCAAGGTGAATTCTTTGCTGCGCCAAACTCTAGAAACATTGAAGCTGCCGAAAAAGTTGTTCATTCGAAGCAAGGTACTATTTTCATCTTGACTAATTACACTGGTGATAATTTATATTTCGGAATGGCCATGCAAAACTTGGTTAATAAGTATGGGGAAGAAAAAATTAGAATTTTAAGAGTCACTGACGATGTCGCCGTTTCAAGATCCAAAGGTGCTTTGGTTGGTCGTCGTACTTTGTCAGGTAATTCTTTAGTTTTCAAAATCATGGGTGCTGGTGCTCAAGATGGTTACGACATGGACACAGTTTACGACTTGGGTGTTTCAGTTAACGCAAACATTGCCTCTATTAATGCTGGGTTGGACCATATCCATATACCAACTCATCATAAGGATACAAATTGGGGTCAGTTAGGTCCAAATGAATTAGAACTAGGTTTGGGTGTTCATAACGAGCCTGGTGTGAAGAAATTACAGTATATTCCAGATAACGAAGAATTGATCCAGTCTATGTTGAAGTTAATACTAGATACCTCTGATCCAGAAAGAGGTTTCTTTACTTATGATAAAGGTGATAAGATTGTTCTACAATTGAATAACTTGGGAGGTGTCGCTCATTTAGAGTTGTTAGCCTTGATGTATGAGGCTTTGAAACAGTTGAAAGAGGTTTACGGCATTGAAGTTTCAAGAATTTATCATGGTCATTTTGTTACTTCATTCAATGCTCCTATTTTCACTTTAACTTTGTTTAATGTTACCAAATCCGTTTCCAAGTCATTTTCAGAAGAAAAATTATTTAGTTATTTAGATAGACCTGTCGGTGCTACTAACTGGCCAGTTAACCAATTTAAAGGTGGGTTTGAAAAGATTGACGCTGACTCCAGAATCATCAAAGACTTTAAACATTACGATGACGAAGAGGAAGAAGAGCAAAAAACTAAAGGAGCTACCTCTACAAATGATATCATTGTTGAACCAGAATTACTAAATGCTATTATTAAACAAGCTGCTAAGAACATCATTGCAAAAGAACCAGATTTAACTGAATGGGATACCAAGATGGGTGATGGTGATTGTGGTGAAGGTTTGAAAATCGGCGTTGAATCCGTTTTAAGAAAGCTGGAAAAAGAAAAATTCACAAGTTCTGGTTCTGTCTTGACTACTTTGAAAGCCATCTTGGAAGTCGTTAAAGATGACATGGGTGGTACTCTTGGTGCTATCTTGTATATTTTCCTAAGAGGTTACACCAACAATGTCGAAACTCTGTTAGCTGAAGGAACCACCGATTCCAATTCCATTTTCGCAAAGTCTGCAACTTATGCTATTGAAAATTTATCTGACTTCACCAGAGCTAGAGAAGGTCATAGAACAGTTATGGATGTGTTGATCCCATTTTGTAAGACTTATAGTGAAACTGAAGATGCCACCAAGGCTGTCGACGCAGCATACAAAGCTGCTGAAGGTACACGTAAATTGGTTCCAAAGTTGGGTAGAGCAACCTATGTTGGTATTGAAAACGGTACTAAAGATTTCCCACCTGATCCTGGTGCCTATGGTGTTTATGAAATACTATCTGCTTTAATTAAGCATTAAAGCATAAGGCCTCAACTGCAAACAAACTTCTTTTTTAAGTAATTACTCTCCGCTTTTTTTATAGTCATTCTAACTTCTATATACTTCTACTTTAATTGTATTCATTCCTTTGATTAATATACCTTTTTTTCTTCTTATTTTGGTTATTCCCATTCACTAAATTCTTTCCATCATCTGATCGCTTTTGGTTCAATAAGAAAGACTTGAGCTATAGAAATCAAGCTAATGGCTTGAAGACCCGAGACAGAAAGATGAATGTACCGATCCTCGGCGCCGCACAAAGGAAGCATTCTTACCCGGACTCATGGATTGATAATGCTGTAGTAACGATTAATTGAATCGTTCATTTTACAAGGTACTAACTAACAAGAAATAAGATATATGAGTATAGATTAAGAAGGAGACTTAATAAAAGAAAGAAATCAAGGTGTTTGATATGTAGCTTCTTTACAAAAAAAAAAGACTTGCTGATTCAAAAAAAAAGTATTTTTATCAAGAAAAGTAAGAAAAGTTAATTACAAAAAAAAAAAAGTTAACTTAACGAAAACTTCAAGTAAAAACAGCCATAAAAGTAGACTGAAGGTATTATAAAATTAATGTGAACTAAAATGTAGTTATGAAATAAAAAATAAAATCGCAAATAGTAATATAAAAATAATATTCATAAATTGTTAAAAGAATAGATAATAATAAGGAATGACAAAAAAGTGACAACTAGAAAAGCAGGAGGTTCACGATAAATTGAATCATTCAAACAAAGAAAAAATAAAACGATTGGGAAGGGGGGCGTGGGGAGAGAGAGAAATTTAGCTGTACAAATAAAAAATAATATTAATAATTAACTTGGAAAAAAAAACCAATTCATTTTAGGCAGATCAAACAAACACTAAAGAAAGATATAACAAACTAACTTTTTTAAATTTGAAGAGGAGAAAAAAGACATTAAACAAAAACAACATATTTTTTTTCTTTGTTTTATATAAGGAAAATTTCAATACAATTAGCATGACTTATAATCAAACACGGTAGTATCAAACATAACAACCATAACAGTGACATTATCCGTAGTTGATTTTTCCAAAGCCAAACTACAAAGTAAACTAGAGGCAGCCTTAGGATCTTTAACATCTTTAATTAACTCCACTGCCTCCTGATCAGAAACCACATCCCAGAGACCATCACAGGCAATAATCAAAAATTCATCATCTTCTTGTAATTCGGTTGATGTAGTGTATGGTGATCCGATAACTAAGCTTTTCATATATGAATCACCCAAGGATCTTGTCACAGCCAACACACCATTAACTCTATTTTTTAGCATTATTCCACCACTATTTATCACTCTTTGCTGTTCTAGCCTGTCTGATGATTTATGATCGTATGATAATCTTTGAGCTTCACCATTACGGGATAAAACAAGACGGGAATCACCAACGTTAGCTGTGTATAACATTCGTTTGTGTTTTCTAGTAGGTATGAAATCAAATGGTGTTTCCTTAGGATCTATTTTGTTTTTTGATTGACTTGCAGACGATTTGCTGTTATTATTTGTTTCTGAACTACTGTTGTTTGTTGTCGTTGTTGTCGTGGTAGTGGACGAAGATGTGCTTGTCTGCCTTGGGGTTGGTGAAGCCGTAGTGGTTCTAGTTGTATTGATATTATTATTAGTACCATTTGCAACCGTGTTTAAATTGGAATCATCAGTACTAGATATACTTGTAGTTGTGGCAGTAGTAGCAGGGCTAGCCATCGAAGTAGCAGAAGCAGAAGTGGTATCTTCGTCATCAATCTCTTCTTCCCATCTTAATACAGCAACAGCAGCAGTACAACCACTTGAACCAGCTATTTCTTTACCTATTTTCTCGTCAGCTTCTTGGAAAGATTTATTCAAATTAACTCTTAAATCTGCATTATCATTAATTACTATATTATCATATAGTAAATCGTGTAAATGAGATCCACACCATCTAGCAGAATCTTTACCCGCATGACCATCAAAGATGGCAAAATAACCCCAATCTAATCTTTCAGCAAAGTTAGCAACATAAGTATGAACATCTTCCATCGTTGGTCTGAATTTTGAATTTTTATTTTCGGAAACACCAACATTAAAAGATAGTCTATTGCAAGGAGTATTCGATTTATCGCCAATTGAGAATTTATCAGTATTAAATTTAAAATGTTTTTTAATGCTTGAAGACCGAGATTCTCTTTTCTTTGGAAGAACATGAGAGTTGTGCAATTCATCAATTGTTTCACCTTTATTAGTATCATCCATCATTTCATCCAATGAATTACTGCTCTTGCGTTGAAGTAATAAATCGGTCGAATGTCGTCTTATAAATTTAATTACTTCTTTAGGAGAAGTAGATAATTTTAAAGCAGTATGAGAAGAATCTTTGGCTTGTTCCTGTTCTATTGGCTCCGGAATATCTTGAGGTTCAGAAGGTTTCTGAGTTGGAGAAACAGGTTCAGGTTCAGGTTCAGGTTCAGGTTCTATATCTGTGGCTTTCTGGATATCTTTAGGAAATGTAGTTTGTTCCGGGCTTGCCATAATGGGTCTTATTATAAGGCAGTTGTAAAGGCAATGTGAGGAGGGAAATAGCTCTATGGGTTAATTGGCCGCTCTATCTTAGTGAATGGAGCAACTTTAGGGATATTTGCTGTAGTGGAAAGGTGGGTCGAAGGTTTGTGTAAAAACACTTGCTGTTTCAACTTGTTTCAAATGTTTGATTCAATTCGGTGATTGAAGGCGTGGGCAGACTGGTGTCGAGAGAAAGTGAGATGGGACAAACAAAGGAGAAGCAAAGTCAAAATCAGGCTGTTATTCGATGTGAACTAACAAAGGGTTAGACGTGGAGGATGTGTGTTGGTTATGAAATTGCAGGGGTTCACAGGAGTATTCTGTGTTTTTTGTGTTTTATGTTTGATGTAAATTCGTACCTGAGCCATTTTTATTTTGACTTTGCACTGTGAATCAACTTTGCGAAAAGGAAAACGCGTAATGGACCGAGCAGTCCAGCCACTCTGTTCTGAAGAATGTTCTCTGATTTGCGTAATGTTTTACATGAATTTATTCAAATTATAAAGATACTTTGTATAAGAAAAAAAAACATCTACAAGTAAAGACCCTCCAAGTTCTCCTCAATCTTGTTTTTCAACACTCTTTCTTTCGCCTGCTTGAAGTCTTCACCAGTCACTTGCATTCTTCTCTCTCTCAACGCCAACAAACCAGCCTCAGTACAAATGGCCTTGATATCTGCCCCAGATAAATCGTCTTTAGCACTGACCAAACCGTCTAAGTTTGCATCTTCGGAAATGTTCATCTTAGAAGTGTGAATGTTTAAAATCTTCTTCTTTGTAGCTGGATCTGGACTTTCAAATAAAATCTTACGATCAATTCTACCAGGTCTAATCAATGCTGGATCTAACGATTCGATCTTGTTAGTGGCCATAATAACCTTGACGTCCCCTCTATCATCAAACCCGTCTAATTGATTCAACAATTCCAACATGGTTCTTTGAACTTCTCTTTCACCTCCAGAACTAGATTCATATCTCTTAGTACCAATAGCATCGATTTCATCAATGAAAACAATAGCTGGTGCATTTTCAGAAGCAACTTTAAATAACTGTCTACACATTCTAGGACCATCACCTAAATACTTTTGAATCAATTCAGATCCAACAATTCTTAAAAACGATGCACTCGTTTGATTAGCAACAGCTTTGGCCAACAAGGTTTTACCGGTACCTGGTGCACCGTACAATATAACACCCTTCGGTGGCTTAATACCCATTTCTTCGTATAATTCAGGATGTGTTAGTGGCAATTCCACAGATTCTTTAATTTCTTGAATTTGAGATTCTAAACCACCAATATCTGCATATGATTCATTTGGCTGTTTGTCCATTTTCATAACACTAACCATTGGGTCGGCTTCATCTTGTAAAACACCCACTATTGAAACAGTTTTATGATGTAATAACACTTGACAGCCTGGTTCCAGCAAACCCTTATCAACAAATGATAAAATGGAGACATAGTATTCGGGACCACTTGAAGACGAAACAATGGCATGATCATCGTCTATAATTTCTTCTAAAGTACCAATTGACATTGGTGTGCCTCTTATTTCATCAACTTTTTCACGCTCTTCAGCCTGTCTTTGTTCAGTAGGTTGTAAGATCTCTTGATTTGTGACAAATTCTTCTTCTAACAATAGATGATCCTTAATTCTTTCTAGTTTTAATAATTTCAATTTACATCTTGTATTTGGTAAGACTTGAGGTAATTTGGCATTTTGATCCTGTCCCTTTCTTCTCTTTTTGCCAAAAGTTTTAGATTGCACAGGTGGTTCATACTTTGGCTTTTGCTTCTTCTTATCATCCTTCTTCTTCTTGTTGGATTGCATAGACGCTTCTTGACCCATTTTTAAATGACTTCTAATTAATTTTAGATGGAATTGATGCGGTGCGGTATGTATTTTACTAAACCAGACCAGGCTAGCTTGTGAGTGTGTGTTTATTTGATGATTTGCCCTCCAAATCGTTGAGGACGAGATTGAGTGACGGACGACTACCATGTCGACTTCGAAGTTGCAGAGCTGTAGCTGCTGTCGTCACGTGCAAATTTTGTCTACAACCTCTACCTCATCATTTTTCTGATTTATCGTCATCGAGTAGATTGCTAAAACTTCACATTTTACTCTTGAGCCATCTTCATTTAGTACTCTCCATAATAATTCATATATTTTGATTTTTCTGTAAATAAAATTATAGAGTTGATACACATGCATTTCAAAAATCTCCAAGTACAAGAGTGTACATATTATCTTAGTGACCATCAACCAATCCCACAATTAAGTAAACAGTAGAATTGTCCTTAATCTTGCAATCACCTAAGTCCCAGTTGTCTTCCAACTCCTTCCAACTCCTTCCAACTCCTTTCCTTTATAGATAAATCTTTGCTCTAAAGCTGAGACATGAATGTTCTTTTCCATCAATTGTTTGAGTTTACCAATTACGGTATCTGATTCAATATTAAACTTGGTGGTGTTGCCATTGGTCTCTTTGATATAAAACGTTATATTGTTTATCGGTGGTAGACTTTCATTGCCAAAGTTTAATTTCTTGCGTTGAAAGTTTACCCAGTTTTGCATTATTTGTGATTTGTCCATTTTGCCTTTGTCCGTTATTAAAAAAGATAGCTTTGAGGATAAAGAACTGATTTAACGGGAAGGGGTTCGATAGGGGGTATACTAGTGTTATGAGTTTGAAGAAGGATTATAAGTTGAAGATTTTTGAGATTTAAGAGTAGTTTTTTGTATTGCTAAATACTCACTTGCTGTTTGGGTTTTTATTTATTCTGGGTTTATGTAGACATTATGTTCTCGACTTCTGTCCTAACTTAACATACATGCATATGTGATGGATGTATCTAATGAAGAATTTTAAATGTATGTAGTCAATAATGTAAATTGTGAAGATTTTATATGATTTCCATTAAGCTCGGAAGATATCCAAGGTTTGTCTGACCAACCAGTTCTATCCGATATTCTTTTCAATTCAGTAGATCATTCTAGGATATTTATATGCTTAAGCCTGTGTTAACAAATTTATAGAATGAGTAGAGCTTTATACAAAAGAAAAGTCAAAAAGAACTAGAAGATGGATAAACTCCTGACTCCTGATCTTGAGATGATACTTTATATTATTTTTCGCTTTCAAGGATTTGTTGCTTCTATTTATGTTACCTTGATAAAAGAGTATAAAAAAAAAAAATGATAAGCACAAACTTGAATTTGCTCTTATAACCATTAGGCCTGGAATCGATTGATGGTTTGGGCAAGGTCCAGGGGCCGAGCCCTCATTCAGCTTACAATGGTTTGTAGACTCTTCTTGAAAAGACTCGCTGTTTGTAAGAATAAATGACAACTACTGTTAATGACATTTCAATACCATTTGGAGTTTAAAAGTTTAGTAGAGCAGGCTTTACGGGTTGAGTCATGTAAAATAAACTTTAACTGAAGAACTTATACATTTGAATTATTACTGAAAAGCTAATAGCTATACAAATACAATAAAATATCAATGGGGAAAAAAAGGTATATATAAGAGCATACAAGGGTATAATCAAGTTCTAAGCCTCAACATCAAATGAACAGTACCACCTTCCCTAACGCCATAATCTGACAACCTTCTATTATTATCCAATTGTTTTCCTTGAAAGATTAGTCTTTGTTCAGTGACAGGAATACCTTCTTTTTCTTGGATTTTGAGTTGTAAATCTTGAACGTTTCCATCTAGTTTAACTTTAATGGGGATTTTCTTTCCCATTATTGTCAAAACGCTTAAATTCATATGTTCTGGTATGAAAACAGCTCCTGGGTAAAAAGTACTGGTGTTTGATTCCTGATCATCTTGAATAATGACAGAACTGCTGTTATTTGTACTTAAAGAATGAAGACTACTAGTAGATAACGGACGTTGCTGGTGTTGTTGCGCTTGGTGTATCTGTTGTTGTTGTTGTTGTTGTTGTTGTTGGTGCTGACGTTGAACTTGTTCTAACTGCTGTGCTGAACCAGCTTGAGAATGGATTGAAGACTGTCTTCTTTGACTCTGCTGGGGTAAAGGTGGAGGTGGTAAAGATGGAAGAGTTGGAGAAGATGGGGGTGGCATGGTTTCCGAATCAGTTGGGTCAACTCTGATAGACATGGAATCACCTTCTACAGTATTCACAGATATTAGTAAGTCATCCATCCTTTTGTTTTGCACTTTGAGGTTGATAGTATCAATAGAGTCTGTCTTGCCCAGATCAAGACATAGTGTCTTTCCGTTGCCTGCTTGAACTGTTAGCTTCATGTAGTTGGATGTATTTTCCGTGTAAATAGAGATCTTCCAGAAATCTGAATTATATAAACAACCTATTTCCAGGGGTCATAGCACCAAATTTACTATAATCAGAAGCCTTTTTAGAACTAGCGGTAAAATTACTAGGCCATTTAAAAGTTGAGATTAGGCAGCCACGTTCATTTGGCGTAACGGCTAGCGGCGTAATGGCTCGGGGGAGTGGACCCTGCATTTTGATACCGAAATCGCTTTTGATGAACTATTCTAAAATCTTGAAATCTATCATTATCTATTCTTATTTTTATCGGTTGCAAGGAATATAAAAAAGGTAGAAGATATAAGAAGCTCTTTATTTAAAACAAGTTATTTATGAAATTTATGAAATATTAAAGTAAGATGGACTAAAAATTTGGTGCAATAATAGTAACGAAAGAAAAAGAATTTAAAATGGTTTAACACCAAAAATAAAACACTTATTCGAAAGTGTAAATAGCAATTGGTTCAGTACCATTATCAAAATCTTCAGTAGAAGAGTAGAAGACAGCAACTTTAGCCTCAGCTGGAATATCAGTAGTGTTTTCTTCTCTCTTGTAAATAGCTTGGTTTCTGGTCCATGAGTGCCATGAGAAACCAGGTTCAGCATCAGCGTGGGCATTAGCTTCTCTCTTGTAGATAGCTTGGTTTCTGGTCCATGAGTGCCATGAGAAACCAGGTTTAGCATCAGCGTGGGCATTAGCTTCTCTCTTGTAGATAGCTTGGTTTCTAGTCCATGCGTGCCACGAGAAACCTGGTTCAGCAGCAGCTTCAGCTATTGGAGCAGCTTGAGCAGCAGTTAAAGCGAAAATGAATGGAATAAGAGTGGAAAATTTCATTATAAGAGTGAATGAATAGTAGTTAGGGAAGTAGATTTGTTTTTGCGTGATAATAAAGGGAGTTTGGTTGGAATTGGGAAGTTGAGAAGCTGAGTGGGAATCCAGTTGATTTATATAACTTTTTAGATTTGAATTAAGCCCTGGTTTTGAAACGTTTGGTATTGTATATGAAGTGACAGGTATAGACTTCAGAATAACTTGAAGTAGAATAATGCATGTAACCCTAACCAAAACTGCCGATACAATGATGATTGGTTAAATTAGGTACAGGTATATTACATTAGGGACAGGAGATTGTACATGGTAATTACGAGTTTTCAAAGTACTCTTAGAAGACCCAATTAGGAAGTTGAGCAGTGAAGGAATGATAAAGTTTACGCTCAACAGTTAGTTTGTTGAATCAAATGTATCCTTAGACGTCCCGAATAGGCAAGCGCCAACTTACACGCTTAATCGAATTTAGATTTTTTTATAGAATGCATTTGGAGCTTACGTAGTAACTGCTGGTGCTTTGAAGCACTATATTGACTTAAAACACTTAGTATATAAACTTTGATCGATCGGCCAAATGATATGTAAAGTATACTGCATGAAGATACTTGAACAACCTGGGTAATGAAGGAACTTGTGCGGAAGAATAATAAACCAATCTCTTTTAACAAATTCAGTCTTAAATCGGAGCAACATATTACCAGATTGATCGATATAATTAGTGGTTTCTTCCATAATATTACATAAATGTAAGCTTCCTTTACATAATTGGTGTATTTCTTAGAGCACCTTATAAGTTGCCTTATATCAGTTTAATTTAGCCTATAGAGATCTTGAAGCTTCACAGTCAATAATAGGAAGTGATCAAAGCTGGTTCAATGTTTCCAAACTGCAATCCCTATTATTAAATCCTATACATTCCTATCATCTGATTTTTATATAGACTAACTTCTTCAAGATTTGGGAATGCATGAATATTCGGTAAACGAAGCTTCCCGTTTAGCACTCCGTATTTAATCATAGATTACCTAAACAGTAGATAAATCAATGAATCTGCTATTGAAAACATAACTTGGAATATTTGTTGAAACATGAATTGACCACTTTTTTTCAGATAAGCACAATAGAATCCAAACAAGAGACACTTTAGTCATTTTTCTTGCTCAGTTCTGAAGAGTAAAATTTCTCGTTAATTGAAACATATCTTAATTGTAATATGCCACTATAGAGAATGAACTGAATATTTAGCAAAAGTTTATTTTTAAAAAACCTTTTATAGGCACAAGATATATGAAAGCTTCGAATTTGTAATAATCAAAAATTACTTGAGGATGCCAATGCTCACCTTGTTATAATTGAAGAAAACGCAGCAACTGATGTTGTTAAGCTATTTAGTGTTAGAACAAGTAGTTGTATCAGGAGAAGATAAAATTGATTGTGGTGGGCAAACTGAAACTGAAAACGTTAAATCCAGAATTTGATTGATATGGTTCTGGTAACAACAATCCCCATGGCAAGTGGTAACTAGACTAAAGAATTAAAAGCTCCACATATTAAAGACACTGTCACTGCAGAGCTTAGTCTCTCTTTTTAAGTTCACCAACTGCGACATTCAAACTTAGCAAAAATGCTATATTTCATTGATATGTAAAGCTTGTATGAGCCCCATCGGCTAATCAAGCAATCAGCTTAACTCTTCATTCAGTGGATGTCTTCAGTTAGGGGTGAATAATCTTTGCTCTGGGTCAGTGCTTGTATCCTGGGTATCTGATTCAGATCAGATGTTCACTTTACCTGTGTTACGGGATGCTGACTCAACGAAATTCAAACTTTATTTACACGCTTTATCAAATGGCAGAACCCTTTATTTTGATCCGTGGGAGAATCCTAAGCAAAAGCTTTCTTAATTTACGATTACCACTCTAATAAGTAACTATAGATCGGAATCAGATGTGCTTTTTGCTTATGATTTAGCTGATTTCGAAAGGTATATTATATATATATGTCTATGATTCAAGAGATTGAAGCTATGCATGATATCGTATACTTGTTATCAAAAGCCCTTTGAAGACTTGTGTAAAGATAATTAATCTGATCATTTTAACTTTTCCGTTATATTGTATAGTTTTGAGGTGATACTCCATCCTTTATTGCCTTTATTGTTTGAATTTTTAAAGAGTTAATCATTAAGTCAAATTAATGGCTGCTTTAGCACACCCACACACCAATAGAGTCAGCCGCACGACGGGAGATAATCAAATGTTATTTAGAAGACAGGGCAGAGTTGTTGTCCAAGCTCACTTCATCTTTTAATGCAACTAAAGGAAGATCTGTACTGTATACTGTGTATACTGCCATCTTGCAAACCACTTCATTATCCAACAATCAAACTATCCAGCAATCCAGCTAGATCTCTGGCTGATTCCCTATCCATATGGTGAAGATGATACGAAGCGCGCCGCAACCCCCAGAGATTATCATCTCCAACACCAACGGTGGCCAGTCAAATCTTGCTGTCAACTCAACCACAACTGCCGCCAATCATGCCAAAAGATTGAAAAGAAACAGATCAGGTAAAGCGTGTTTGGAGTGTCGTACCAGAAAGGTGAGGTGTGATGTCATAAATAAGAATTATCCTTATGAAAAATGCACAAATTGTTCTGAGTTCGGAACTAACTGTGAGGTTCCAAAAAGAAAGAGGAAGAAAACGAAGAAGGAAATGCTAGCTGAAAAAGAAAGGGTTCGACAGGAGTGCCTGGAACAAGAAAGGATTAAACACAAACTGCACAGATTACAATCACCAGAACAGCCACAGCACCAACAATGTAACTCTAAATCAAAATCAAAATCAAAATCGGTAACTAATAATACTTCTGAAACGAAATATAAAGGCCCTGAATTCCCCCACAATGATCCTTTCTTAGATCAAGATTCTAATGCAATACTATTAGACTCTAACAGAATTTTTTCCTCGGAAGTTGATAGTTTCAAATTATCTCAATTTTTCAAAGTGTTAACAACGCATTATGGATTAAAGCTTTCACTGCAAGATTATTACAAATGCCGTGGTAAAATAACTTTGAGAGATTTAATTACTGACGAATGTATGAGAACATTAAAATTAACGGGATGCTTTATATTACCATCTCCAGAAAAGTGTGAAAAGTATATTGACGCCTATTTTAAGAATTTCCATGTGATATATCCTATTTTATCTATTTCCCTGTTTGACAAAGCTTTCAAAGATTTACATAATCCTGCAAGTTTATTGTTATTACGTTGCATTATATATCTGGGCTGTCGTCTTACGGCGACTACACAGGAAGAACATAAAGAATCAAGAATCTTATATGAAAAGGCGAAACTTGTGTTACAAGCTAACAGTGAACCAAATGGAGTCTATTTAGTGTTGGCAATTACAATTTTGGAAACGTTGCCTTCGAATCATCAATCATTGAGAACTTTGGAAGATAACTTAAGTTCAGCCACTAGAGTTGCATTAGCCTTTGGGATGCATAAAGACGTTACCAAAAAGGATTACTTAACATGGAATGAAAAATTGATGTACAAAAGAGCATTTTATGCATTATTAGTGAAAGATCGGATGCTAGCATTAAGCTTTTCTAAGAATTTCAATATTGATCCTTCTAATTGTAGTGTTTCTGAATTAAAATACGAAGATTTTGACGATACAGGAGTTGTGAATCAAGATATGGTTTTTAAATTCTATAAGGAAGGTGTAAGCTTTCAGAAACTAACTGATCGATTGACTGTTCTACAGAAAAAGGCAAATTTGGCTGTTTTGAATTGTGAGCCTGTGATGTTATTTGTTAACGAAATGGATTCGCTTTTTCAAACCTTTTACGATAATAAAAGTAAATGGCACGACCATAATCAAGGCACAATTGTTTCGCTATTGTTTCATATTCATTCGTTAAGTTTAAATCTCTTTATCCAAAGAGTCAATAAATTCAGAATGCATGCAATTGCAATTCGAGCACTGGAATGTGAAGAGCAAACGCCTGGCTCTTCTAGATATTTAGAGCACGATGATTTTACTTTGAAGTCATGGGAAATTATGGTGAATTCAATCCATAAATTAATCACTGTTATTATTATAAGTTTACCAAAAGTAAAACATCAACTGATTTGCACTCAAAATACTTTATTTTTGATTTTTCAGGCTGTTGTTAGTGCTTTGCCATTTTTATATTATGAGGATGAAAGTGTTCGCAATCTGATTAAAGAGGATTTAAATAAGGTCATGCCTCTTTTAGAAGAGGTTAAGGATATTGTTTCTTGGTCAATGATTGATGCATGTGTGTATTTGTTGAAACACATTTATCCAGATAAGAAAAACTTGGCCAAATATTGCCGAATGGCTATCAATGCACCACAATTGGAAGTCACATTTGGCAGGCTAATAAAATATCCTTACATTTGCGAAAGAATTGCAAAGACAAATCTAATGCCATTTGTTCCTCCTGTGATTTCTTCAAGTTTAACTAAAAAAGGGTTTTCTCTTAACATCGAAGATTCTGAAAACCGATTTGCTGGTCTGCTAACCTCTACCACTGATGGACCTTTTACATTTAATCAGTCTGACTCCCCAAGTTATTGTATTTCAGAATGTTCATTGTTTGATCAAGCTTCATCCATGCCTTATAGCCAATTTATAGATAATTATTCTGTTGAGTTTGGTTCATCCAATACTATGATGAGTTACAAAGATGAACTGGAAGCTGATGCATACAGCCATCGAAAATTGGAGCTTAATAATTATTATAAAAGGCAAACACCGCCTGAAGCAATGTCAGATTATCATTCAGCTCCAACAAAAGTTCCTCAAAAACCTTCATTTTTATTTTCTCTGCCTGTTAATAATGTATTCCTGAGTACTGATTCGAAGGTGACAGCTCCTCATGTTTATGCTTCTCAAGTAGCTCATGATCACGAGCAACAGATACATCAACAACAGAAACAAAATCCACAAGCACAGCAATACCATCATAACACTCCTCCTGTTCCAGTGCTGCCCCCCCTCACTCCAAATGCAGTCTACCGACAGCAACAACAACAACAAACGTTCATCCAGCCCTCTTCCTCTCAGCAGCTGCAGCAACAGCCACGATCAAATTCAATGAGTCTATCGCCAACATCACAAAATTCGTCGTTTATACCAGATATATTCACCAACGACACATCATCTTCTCAATTAACAATTTCTTCGGCTCAGCATCCCCATGGCTTATTTTCATTCAGTCCATTCGACCTGCCAAAAACTAGCAGATTTGTTAATTCATTGAAAACAACCGATAATCTACCACTCGTAAGTAGAAGACCGTCATTACTTTCTGGTGGTGCTAGTTTCAATGTTGGAGGTGGGGAAGTTTTCCAACAACACATGGAGTCTCAACTAACTAATCTACTCCTTGGTTCTGGTAATGGCTATCCGAGTGTTTTTCGAAATCAAAGTTTTGTAAAACAAGATCAACAACAGAGTAGTCAACAAGTAGTGCAGCTACCTTTTGCCGAGCAAAAACAACAACAACAACAACAACAACAACAACAACAGCAAAATCAGAGCCAGAACCAGAACCAGCAGTACCAAATACATGGACACGCCGGTATATGGACGAATGCACCTTCCAATACCGGCCAGCGATAACTTGCTTGTTAGTTTGTTTTTTCGTTTAAATTGTTTATTTTAGGCTTGGATTTTACAGTTCATGCCTAACGGTAAAGGTTTATCGTTAATTTTGCCTACCCCGGTTTGCATCTATTTATGTTTTTACAAGAAAGTTTTTCTTTTCATTTTATTATGTATAATAATCTCATCACCACTAATTGTTTTGTCACTAATTTGTTTTCCCTCTCTCTTTTTCCTTTGTAATTGTTTTTAAATATCATTAACTAATTCACTGATTAAGTTTCAACAGTCAATATTCCATATGATTAATTTTTTGCAATGACTAACTTACTAAAGGTGTGACTTCTATCTAGAATTAATTTGAGGATGTTACTTGAATGAAGCCTCCTATAACTGATACATTTACTGAAGAAAGTCTCGATAGTTTCGTTTCTGCAAAGTTAGATGTCTGGGACATATATGGCTTCGGACATTCTGACAAACCAGATGGAACATGAAAATTTGGAATAAAACTAGTTGGATATCCATGATTAGAGGAGTTTGCAGTAAGATATAGCCTACAGAATAAAACTCGATGCTGCCGCTTCAATTTGCTTATAAAATTCAAGCTCCTATGAAACAATTCATGTTTTACTTGCTACTTTCGTCACAGCTACATTCTCATTGTAAAGTAGGATAAGGTTTACTAATTATATTGTGAAAAACAAGTATTTTACTGATTGTAAGTTATAGTTTCTGGAAATTTGAAAGGATGGCATTAAACATTTATCAAAATAGATAAAATATAAAACTTTTTAGAAGGGGTGGAGGGAATAAATTGGAAACACAAATGAGGAACTTCCCATACGTATTATTGAATTGAGATATATCTGAAAAAAGCACTGAAGCGGTGGGAGAAGAAAGAGAGATCAAAAATAATAAGCACCCAAATATTAAAAAAAATAAAGCATATCAAACATGAAATCAAGTTGACACAAAATTATACAACTTCAAAATAGCCATAACAAAATAGGGTAACCAATAAAAACAAAAGTAAGCAGGGAATCAGATTAAAAAAACAGCTAAAGCGGCAAAGCCACCAAATATAGCACTAACACTATTTAAGTTAGCAGCAGCACCTTCGTACTCAGACAACGTAGTAGCACCTGATCCTGAACTAGAAGAAGCAATGACTTCAGCTGCAGCTGCTGATGATATAGCAGCCTTAGTGGCTAAAGTAGTTGGGGCTGAGGAAGCAGAAGCTTCAACGGTACCAGCATTAGCTTCAGCAGCACTGGAAGTGCATGGAACAGTGACAATTGAAGTGCTACCATTGACAACAGTTTCAGTAGTTGTGAAAGAATTGGACAATTCTTCAGAGGCAACTGTACCAGCAGAAGTACAAGCACCATTACACGCAACAGTAACAGTAGTTGAAGAAGAGCCTGTTGTGAGAACAACAGTAGTGAACTGAGTTGTTGTAGCCGTGGAGTAAGATTCTGCTTCCGAAGTCTCAGTAGATGCACAAGGAACAGTAACAACCTTGGTAGTACCATTTATAATAGTTTCGGTAGTGGTGTATGAAGAAGATAATGCTTCTGATGGAACTGTAGTAACAGATGAACAAGAACCATTACATGCAACAGTAACGGTACTAGTTGAGCCTTCAGTTGTCACAACAAGAGTAGTGTATTGAGTAGAGGTAACTGTGCTGTCTGTCTCAGATCCAGTAGCTTCACCAGATGATGCATTTGGAGTGGATGAACATAGAACGGTAACAGTCGTAACAGTACCATTAACAGTAGTTTCAGTTGTGGTGTAAGTCTTGGTTAAGTCAGACGCAGCAACAGTGGAGGCTGATTTACATGAACCATTACATGAAACAGTAACGGTAGTAGTTGAACCCTCAGTGGTAACGACAATAGTAGTGAATGCAGTGGTACCAATAAATGCAGAAGATGCAGAGGATGCAGAAGATGCAAAAGAAGTTGGAGCAGAAGATGCAAAAGAGATTGGAGCAGAAGAGGAGATTCTATGAGTTGAGACTGAGTTAGATGAAGGGGATTCAACGAACGAAGATGAAACCTCATAGGATGATGATTTGGAAGCCGGATAAGAGAAACTTGAGAAATCGGAAGTCACCAAAGCACTGGAGGATGCAAAAGATGAGGAGCTAAAATCTGTTGAGGCAATTGGAATGCTGCTACTCAATAATGAAGAGGAAGTGGAGCTAACTAAGGAAAACGTAGGAGTCGAGATAGTACTAGAAGAGGAACCTGTGGCACATGTGGTTTCATCATAGAAAGAACACGATCCTGCATAGTCACCATAAGTGTAAACCTTGATACCAGAAACGTTATCGTAAATTGTAGCATAATCAGCTTCTGCAGTTAAAGTCTTTGAGAATATAACACCATTTCTAGAGATGACTAAAGTGTACCAAGAAGCAGTAGAAGAGCCTGTAGTTGTTGTGATGGTCAAAGCTGATTCAGTATCGGATGTAGAAGTAACTGAAGTAGTGGTTGGGGAGGTAGACGAAGTAGAAGTAGAAGTAGTTGGGGAGCCTGTAGTACAAGTAGTCTCATCGTAGAAAGAACACGATCCTGCATAGTCACCATAAGTGTAAACCTTGATACCAGAAACGTTATCGTAAATTGTAGCATAATCAGCTTCTGCAGTTAAAGTCTTTGAAAATATAACACCACCTCTAGAGATGACTAGAGTGTACCAAGAAGCAGTAGAAGAGCTTGAAGTTGTTGTGATGGTCAAAGCTGATTCAGTATCAGATGTAGAAGTAACTGAAGTAGTGGTTGGGGAGGTAGACGAAGTAGAAGTAGAAGTAGTTGGGGAGCCTGTAGTACAAGTAGTCTCATCGTAGAAAGAACACGATCCTGCATAATCGCCAATAGTGTAAACCTTGATACCAGAAACGTTATCGTAAATTGTAGCATAAGGAGCTTCTGCAGTTAAAGTCTTTGAAAATATAACACCACCTCTAGAGATGACTAGAGTGTAGGCATCAATGACAGCAAAGAGTGAAGCGAGAGACACAAACGATGATAACTTCATGTGGATTGGATTTGGGCTTTGGTATCAAACAAATTAATGAAGTTTAGTAGTGTTTAAAAAAGAAAACATTACAATTGAAGTAGCGGACCATTCTGGGTCTATATATATATACTAGTTTGTTTAAGGGTAGTTATAAATGACCATGTTACAAATTAGTTCATGAAAACGCCATTTATGGACTACAAATTGACCAGATCCAATCTATATAGGACTTCTAACCTAATTATCTTTTTGATCAGAACTCGGGTCACAAAGTACATATAACACGGACCGGTTTTGTTTAACCGGGTAGTCAGGGAGTATATATAAGTTACATGGTAACTAAAAAAAGGATACGGTTTATTTCTGTATAAGCATATATAATCCCTAGCTGATGCTCCCTATTCATTAAAATGTGGTGATTGGTTACAATCAAGTCGACAAAAGAAGATCTGCTCGAAAGTCGAGATTTTGGGCGTGCGGCGTGAGGCACAGAGTGTCCGAATAGCAGAGGTGGGAGCTAATGGAGTTAATTACCACCCCGATCTCATAGGATCCCTTTTGCTTTTCGGTGGATTACTTAATAATCGGGTGTATGGTCAGATATTTGCTTCCATATATCTGGATACAGCTAAGGGCTATGCAGTTTTGAAGGTATTCATCCTTTTCCAGTCATATAAGGACTGTACTGAGTTTCCATTTTAGGTGTCTCGATCAAAAAAAATAATTTACATTAAGGTTTAGAGAAACCAATTTATTTGAATGCTCCCCTCCTATGTCTGTGGCAGAGTGAGTAGTCACCATGTCTAGTTGCAAATTTCGGAGACCTATTGAATATTCCAATGCAAGATTTTGGATTGTCGGAGTACATTCAAAAGTTGTTTCGGTTCCTTTGAATTTCTTCTTTGGTTGTTTGCTTTATTTTATATTTTTCAATTTGGTCTAGTGATGTACCCTTCACTTGAGAAGTATGTGATTTTAAAAATAATTGGGGATTTAAAAGGTGAAACCGCTCTTTGGTTAGTTGAGGGATACTATATTTCAAGCGTACAGTAAAATCAAAACCAAAACAGCTCCGTGCTGCGGCTACGCCACAAATGTGCCACAAATGTGCCTTCTTCACCTTCCACCTTATTGAAAACTCAACAGGAGTTCTTGCTTAAAACACCAGTCTACTCCACCATTTTTATGTGAAGTATTCTGAACATACGCATGCATGGCTGCCAAATTTACATTGCCTTTAGTTCTTTCCATAAAAAGAAGGAGCCATACTTTACAATCATTGGTTAACAGATAATTATGATGGAGAAGAGATACATATGATACATTTATATTTGTGATTAACTAGACCTGGAACCTATGATTTCATTACTACAACATTAATCCTAAACTAACAATGGTTAATAGTTACTTCATTTGTAATAATTATTACTAGTAGTAGTAATATAAACACGTGCACACCCACCTGATCTAGCTTATTGATTGATTCTGGAAATGATGGCTTCTTCTTGCAGTTAATACAACCCTTACCCACCCGAATACATTATGAGCAGTAACGCTGTGCTCGCAACTGCTCTCTGGGGTATCCAACCTGATCTCCAAGGATTCTCAATGACTCAAATCATGATCAGAACAGTAAATGTTCAAAGAAACATGATTAGTGTCGCACCGCTGAGCTCTGTGCTGTTACAATAGGATTCGGCGTTCAAAATCATGGATAACGAATTTTTACTACAACAAAGCAAATATTAAGGAGCTTTTGTATATATGACATCCAGGGGCTAAGTAAGCTGTCCGTGCTCGAAGAAAGTAAATATACAAGCAGTTAATTTGATCTCCACCTACAGAGAAAAGACGTTGTTAAGCTGTTGAGATATTGTCCGGGATTGCACATTGAAGGTATTTATGATGAACATCAGACATCTGAGTTTTTGTGGAGCTTTCCCTTTAATTTTAGGAGAGTTGAATACAGCTAAACCTTAATTGATCCTATCTTTTAAATTTGTAAGAGTGTAATCGAATCTTCTGTTACTTATTGGTAACTACTCCAGAAAGAAGAACTTCCAAAATTACACATCTTATCCCAAAGACTTTTCCCATCTTTATTATTCTGGGAATCTCTTTTCCTCTCTTTTTTTTTATCTTTTTGTTTTTCAAATATTATCATGAAATGAACTTTACCCCAATCCCCAGATGAAGTGGTTCAAATTAAAGAGTTTCTTGATGTCTCAATCAGCCAGTTATGTTATTGATGCATCCATATTCATTATAGGACCGCCAGTGTCCATACTTGCCGCAGATAGGTTAAATTGAGAACAGAGCTCCAGTATGATCAATCACCTGCATACATAGGTTCATATACCCCATATGTGAAGCCAGTTACAGCTTATATATATCTTTAGAGCATTGCAATCAATGACTGCCAATCTTTATCTGTCTGCTTCCAACGGCTAAACAAAATCTGATCACACGGACAGAGCCGCAAGATGGGCATTCCAGGAACTGAATTGATCCGTATGTAGAGATGGCTCCGAGATGGTTCACCTTACGCTGTGTTAACTGAATTCTGTATTTAACCAGATCACATATGTAGATAAAATGGGAGTGGACGTAAACTATAAGTTATCTCTTTGAGCTTTCTTGAACTGTGTATGGACCACTTTTAGTGGTCTGGCGATCAAATGGTATATCTCAGTTTTATTTGAGGCCCCTTATCTACAAAACGATTGTCCGATAGTTGAGCGAACGCACGGTGAGTTTGGACAGTTTTATTTGAATGAATGTGGTTAATTAAGACTAAGCCAAAATTGACATTATGTAAACGGATCAATTAATCATCCTGCATGATCTCGAGGACTACTAAGAAAAAAGCCTTAAACGATTACCAAGAAACCAAGAGTTACTAAGAAATTAAATAATAAATTGAGGGACCTCTTTCCGAACGATGAAACGGTGGCCCTATCTCACAATTTGTTTTTAAAGTAGCCACATATTTTATCTGACTGGATCCAGATTCGTACACAGAGTCTATTATTCTGCTGGATGTTTCTGGCCGGCGATTTCTATCACTTGAATGGACACAGTTTTGTGGATCGTCAGACCTCAAACTACTAGAACTATCGTTACTCCAAGACTATTCCTCACCAGAATCACTCACCCCACCTTTGAAAGTGTCAACTCCTCTAAAATCAGATCATATATAGTCCCAAGCGAGTTGAAACGATAAACCGGGCTTTCTCTACGTTACATCTGCAACAATTGATAGCGCAACGCTGCCTTGATAAGCATTTTTTTGAACGGCCTTTTTCTTTCCATATTCACCAACATCTACCATAGTGAAATTTGATCCACCTCATCTATTGGGTAGCAAAGATAGGATGGATCTCCCATAATTCAAATACCCGACACTGTATATAAAATGCTTTATTTTCCCCAATTTTGTTTTGTATTGCTTTGTCTAAACTATCCTCTAATTTGGTATATTTCAGTATCAGTTAGTTCATTCTCTTGACATACACAATGAGTGGATCCTTTTCATACGATAAAGAAAAGACAGAATTGGTAGTCAACAAATTTCCATCTGCAGACTCTACCTCAATCGAAGGCACCCAAAGAGAATTAATACCTGAATATGCAGATGAATTCAATCCTGATGGTTTGTATGTTGCTCTGCCTGAAGATAAAACCAAATACAGATCAGTTAAAGGTAAGATTCCATTTGCATCTTATCTGATGTTGATTGTTGAATTTGCTGAAAGAGGTTCTTATTATGGTACCCAAGGTCTTTTGACTAACTTTATAATGAGACCATTGCCTGATGGTTCCACCACAGGTAGCACTCACACTGAGAACGCATCCGCTGGTGCTTTAGGAAAAGGTACACAAGTTGCAAATGCTTTCGTCATGTTGTTGCAGTTCTTAGCTTATGTCGCTCCTTTACTTGGTGGTTATTTGGCTGACTCAAAACTAGGTAAATTCAAAGCCATCATGATTGGTGTTTGGATTGGTGTGGTGTCTCACGTCTTATTTGTTATTGCTGCCATCCCTTCCGTTATTTCCAGTGGTAAAGCTTTAGCTCCAACTGTTATTGCTATCATTTCCTTAGCTTTTGCTACAGGTTTTATCAAGCCCAATTTACTACCATTACTATTGGATCAATATCCATACAGAACTAATGTCTTAAAAAAACTACCCACTGGCGAGATTGTTTACCTAGACAGAGACAAGTCTATGGAAAGTGTTACATTGATTTTCTATTGGTGTATTAACGTTGGTGCATTCTTGCAGTTGGCAACAACTTATTGTGCCAGAGATGTTGGCTACTGGTTAGGTTACTTGGTTCCAGGCATAATGTATATATTAGTTTGTGTCTTTATGGTTCTAGTTGGTGGACACGTTAAGCACTCTCCTCCAACCGGTTCCATCTTAGGTACTGTTGCTAGGGTTTTATCTGTCTGTTTCAGAGGCAATTTTGTTCAGAGAATCATGAACAAGGAGTTTTGGGAATTCGCTTATCCATCCAACATGGAATCCAGAGGTGAAATTTACTACAAGAAGAAGACTCAATCCCCAATCTCATGGACCGAACAAGATGTTAAAGATTATCACACCACTTTCTTACAATGTTTGATGTTCTTATACTGGGTCATTTTTAACATGAATGATTCAGGTTTAAGTACTGCACAAAATGCGCAAGCTGGTGCAATGACCACTAAAAATGTTCCAAATGATTTATTCTCCAACTTTAATCAAATTACCATTATAGTTTTGATCCCAATCTTAGATTATGGTTTCTACCCATTAATGGAAAAATTACACATCAACATTAAATCCGTTCACAAGATATCATTTGGTTTCTTATTAGGAGCTCTTTCGAGCGTGGTTGCTGCCATTTTGCAATGGAGAGTGTATAAAACTTCTCCATGTGGTTATTACGCTACTGACTGTGATGCTGGCGTCTCTCCTATTACCGCTTGGTACGTTGTTATTGAGTATGCTTTGGCTGCTGCTGGTGAATGTTTTTGTTATACCCAGGCTTATGAATTGGCATATACTAGAGCTCCAACCAATGCTAAGGGTTTGGTCATGGCTTTGTTTTTGTTGACTAGTGCGTTCTCCGCTGCCATCTCCGAAGCTATTTCAGAAGCTTTGGTTGATCCACATTTAATTTGGCCATTTGTTGGTATGGCTGTTGCTGGTGGTGTTTCTGCTTTAGCTTTCTTGATCAATTACTGGAACTTGGATAAGATTATGGCCAAGGAAGCTCTGGAAAGAGAGCATGCTGTTCAAGAAGATCTTGCTCATCGCAAACCTGAGTCTACTAATTTGGTTGCTGTTGTCTCTAAACAATCTAAGGCTTAGGTAGGTAGGTTTTTTTGCCTTTGAGATCTTTCTATTTGTTGCTCCCCGGTTTTTTCAAAACTTTTATTTTATGTTAAGTCTTACTTATCCTTATATTTATCGTTAACTTATTGTTTTGTCTTTTACTAAATCTTTTCAATCTAATTTTATACCTTATTTTTTGTAACTTTCAATAATTTAAATATGTTCAACTCATAGTTGGTCAAATACTATATAGCTTACTAGAATTTCCGATTTTATGAAAATCATTGATTCAAAGAATACATGAAACACTCAAATAAACAGAATAAGTATGGTAAGGGGATTCCTAACCCATCATGAGTTATTCATCCAAAGGTAAACCCAATGCTTCACGCTGAGACTTTGATTCCGGATCAAAATAAGGCAATTCAGCGAGCGAAGTAACTCTAGTTCCATGTCTTGGTTCTCTACCTTCATGATCCCAGACTATTCTATGTTGAGTTGATCTATTATCCCAAATGGCAGAAACTCCATACCCAGGTTTAGTTGGACCCCATTTAAATCTAACTTGAATATCAGCATTCTTCTCATAAACATCAAACAAGTAATTCAAAATAATGTCTGATTCAACTGGAGAAATACCTAAGATTCTAGTTGTCATTTCTCTATTAACAAACAAAAACTTCCATCCTGTAGCTGGGTGTGTTCTGACCAATGGATGAACTCTTTCAATTTTCTTAAGACCTGCAAATGGATCATCTCTGTCAAGGTAACCTTGAGCAGAAACATAAACAGCTTTCTTACCATCTAAGAACTTTTTGAATTCTTCAGATAATTTATCATACGCAGCAAAACCTGAAGACCACATGGTATCACCGCCGAAATCAGGAATTTGATCTAAATGAAGATGAGTGTATCCTGAAGGCTGCTTTTCATGGACCAAGTCACTATGCCAAGTCTGAAAACCTTTAAATTTAGAAAAATCCCAATTACCAAGACCACTGTTCTTGAATGTTATACTCGACCCTAAATATTTCTTGAAATAATCTAGCCAGATCACTGATAAACCAGGAAACCCAGGGACTTGAACACGTTGTGGATGTTTTTCAACCCTGCCCCAATAAGCACCCAACTCTAATTGTTTCTGTGGAGTAAGCTTCTGTTCCCTTAAAAAAACAACACCCCTTTCAGCAACCAACAAAGCTAGCTCATCTTTCTGCTTATCGTTCAAGTCTTCTAATTGAATACCAACTAATTCAGTACCGATATGTTTAGTTAAATGAATCACTTGTTTAACATCACCTAACAACTCTTTCTTTTCAGGATCAGCCCCTTTACCTCTTTCGATATAAGGGTATTCATCATTTCTAATAGCTAATGCTTCATCTAAGTAAACTGGAATCTTATCCCGTGATGGTCTACCAGGGTAACCTTTAGAAATATCAATGCCCGCATCTTCAAATCTTTTTCTTGAAAGTGGAGGTAAAATTGACAATCCTCTTGGATCAGGGCCAAATTTAACTTCGGCGTTTTTGGATGCACCTGGTAAGATATTGTTTTCTCTGATGATATGTTCAATTTCTTGATCCAACGGGATGTTACCCTGTAATTTAAGTGTAGCAGTTTCTGAGGAGGTCATATCAGTGGCGCTTGTGTCTAAATGAAAAAGAATCAGATAATAGTAAAAATGGAGGTAATATTACAGTAAAATTGATTGACCTCTTATTAGCAGTGGTTAGTAAAAAAAAAAGCCATAGTAATTCAACCGTTGTGGCATCTTGGTTCATAGGTAACGGAAAACGGCCCGACCCGCAATTAGAGAGCATAATTGCAAGAATTAATCCAAGACATAAACTGTGGCAGAAATGATAGGTATTGAATTTAAACCAATCTGGAAACCCAGATTGGTAGCTGAGAAGCTACAATCGTCGAAGTTGTCCTTTTGGTCTCAACGCCGCAAGTTCGAAAGTGTGTACTACTCGATCAATTATGCCGAGACTATCCGCCCACCGTCTAACAGTTTTCCCTTGTCTATAGACAGTTCTTAAGTCTTTTATTTGTTCAAGGACTACAACTCTACGTAATAAATGTAACGTAGTTGTATTACTTTTTCTAATAATTAAAATGATAAAGTAAGCCTGTGCTGTTTCTTCCTTTAACAGAACCGGAGCTCTCATTAACAATGATACCAGGAAAGGTAACCAAGTCAATCATATTTCCTCTGATACAATATTTCTCAATGACAAATGATAAAGAGAAGTGCAAGCTTTGCTACTAATAACTTGATGAAGCAACTTTTATTTGTATAGCACTAGCTAGATCGATCTTCATGTTGCTGGTTCAAACGAAGAGATTTTCAGTGGAATCTGGGTTTTATCTTGATTCAGGTCTTTTGGTGATAATAACACTGTACTCCACCAATATTGTTGATGTATTTTCTAAAACATATATCTCCACCTACAGGTGCTTTATATTACTTTTTAATATGAGCTATTTTTAACTGATAATTCAGTAATAGTAATGTGAATTCAAAATCATAATGTATAGTAGATTATCGTATAAATAAACAACAGAATAAATAAATAAATAAAGCTGGGTTCCAGTCTAAAGTGAATTAATTATAAGTCTTTATCAGGTCTAGCTTGAAACAAAGCCTGTTCACCTTCTCTACCACCCAAATCTTTATACAAACCTTCATGAGGATAAGATCTAGGCATATTTGGTCTGTCAGGCCATAAATCAAAGACGTAAATGGAACCAGCAAACAAACCTAATCCAGCCCAGAAAGACAAGAAATGTTTAACTGCAGTTTTATCATCAACATGATCGAAATAATCAGGAGACCACATATCGATATAATCATGGTATGGATGGACTGGTTCTTCAAAATTTCTTCTGTTTTGTTGATCGTCATATTTCTTTAAGGGGTCTCTTTTTGGTGGTGCAGTATAGTCTTTCGGGACATGGTAATCTGGATATTCTTTCGCAACATCAGGTAAGAACCTTGGAAGTGCTAATGTCTTTGCAGTTGTTGAGAACAATCTGGATTGTTTTGAGATTCCTCTGAGGGATCTGGAAAGTGCCATTGACATATTAAACTGCTTGATTCTTGATGACACTGGCAGTTGTTGGCTTGCTGAACTTTGAAGGATACCCTCCCATCTTTGTATTTCATAGAGCGTTTCCCCTCATTTTTTGATTTAGATAGAGATACGGTGCACAGGTTTAGTTTTGCGACTATTGACCTATTGACTTATCGTCCATCGACTTCAATAAAATCGACCCGCCCAGGAAATCGCCCTTTTCTTAGGTTCTCACTTTTTGCAAATTCGTGTTGTGCTCTTTGACTGAATCCAGAAAGTGGATCAGTTCACCTCTAATTCTTCACCACAAAAGAGAATTTTTTAATTCGAATCACACAACACGTTTCCAACGCACATTACGGCCCCTTCAATTGGATCATGCCCAATACAGTGTCAAAACGAGACTTGTCCCAGTCAGCTGCGCCTCCGGACGACCCCAATAACAAACGTAGAAGAACTACGGGAAGAACCAAAGACATACCCAACTACAGAATAGCTAGACCTAAAGCTAAGACACTCCTCCACACTCGTTCACATAGTGACTCCTCAGATATCGTTGAGATCAATGAAAGGGGAGTTAAAATCACTGAAAATTCAAAATTGCCTTCTTATTATTCTCAATCAACTAAGAATGAATTTCATCTGAAAAATGCCGACAATGCTCATACAATTAAAGAGAATTTACGTGATTTAATAATACATAATGAATCGGCTTTGTCTGAATTGTACCACCTACAACATTTCACTTCTCTAGTTACTTTTGATCCAGAAATCACTCATAATTTGAAGAAAGATTCCGAGAGTTTTAGAACCTTTCATGATAAGAATAATCTTTGGCCTGAACCTAATATTGGAAGACGATCTAGAAGGTTGACTGAACATACTGATCCTATGAGACTGGAGATTGATCAAATGGTGGAGGATAAAATAATTGAAATAGAAAAGGACAAAGTTGTTGAAGTTAAAAGGCCAAGAGGTAGACCACCTAAATCTTCTTATTCTACTCCACCCACTCCAAAGGCTTCAAAGCAACAGAATCTCATAGAAAAGAAGCAACAACCTAAAATACCTAAATCCCCCCCTGTTTCTAGAAAAACTTTACCTAAACAACATGATTCTTCACAGCAGCCTCCTACACAGCAATCCCCTAAAAAGACGGTATCACAACCACAACAGACCCCAGAAAAGAGAAAAAGAGGTAGGCCAAGAAAGATAAAACCTGAAGATTTTCCAACACCTACAAAACAGGAACAAGTTCCAGATTCCAATTCAGATGGTAATGATTCAGACTCTTCAATAATTCACTTATCTTCAAATGGTCATATGCCTAAACGTATCAGATTGAACTTACATGTTCCTCCTCAAATGATCACACACCCATCTCATGTAACCACACCTGCTTATAATGGCTCTTTAGATGAATTGTTAAATTCTTATAAATCAACGTTGGAAGAGCAGTTTGATAAGTTATATGTGCCTACGTCAGAATTCCCAAACTATTTAGATTCAGAATATCAATTAATTAATAAAATTAAACAGGGTTTGGATTCAAAATTATTACGATTGGATTTTAAAGAAAATATTTTTCGTAATGTTCCTCAAGGTGTCAAAGAACCTACGATCATTAAAAAGAATGGTGATTATCATCTATCACATTTTAAACCACCAATTGAACCTTTCAGATTACGTAACGAATTAACCCATTTCGATCATTTATTAGCTCAAGGTCTGAAATCTTCAAAACTGATTCATGATGTTAGAAAGTATAAAATTCAGAGTGCAAGAAAAATAGCGATGGCAGTGGACATTCATTTTAAAAGATTATCGCAAGAAAATGAACGTGCTAAGAAAGAATTTGAAAAGCTTAGAATCAGAAGAGCTAAAGATGTTGGAAGAGAAATTAAAAAGAAATGGTTGGTTGCTGTTAAAGCTTATCGGATTTTAGAAGAGCATGAAAAGGAAAAGGAAAGAGCTATTAAATCTAGAGAACAATTATCTAAGATTCTTGATCATTCCACTAAAGTTTTAGGTGCTCAGTTAGTCAATCGTGGAAATAGCAAAGGTAGAAGCGATACCCCTGAAACGGGTACTGATATCGCGATGACTACAGCTGATGATGATGATAATGATGACGATGATGAACAAGAAAATAGTGATGAATTTATGAGTACCACTAGTTCTTCAAGTGGTTCTGAAGATGAAAATGACACTGAAGCACCAAATGATGACCTTGATGATGACGTTAGAGATGAAGATAAATTGACTGCAGAAGAGTTAAGGGAAAAGTATAAAGATTTAGATACTGTTAAATTAACAAATGAAGATTCAGATTCAGATGTTGAAGTTCAAGGTACTGGTTTGGCTGCACTCTATGGTTCTGGTTTAACTAATGGTGTTTCAAATGGTACTTCGAAAGGAAAGAAAAGCGTTGTTGATCGTTTAACTGAAGAAGAAAGATTAAATCTATTGGAAAAAGAAGCCAACCCGTTATTTGATGAAGATTCTGATTCTGGTGACGAAGCAGATAGTGATTCGATGTCTGATTCCGACGATGAATCAAGCTCCGAACAAGAAACCAGTGATGATGATAATAGTGTTGAAAGTGTTAACTGTGTAGAAACAAATGGTAATGAGCCTGGTCTTGCTGCATTATTTGGTAAACCTGTTGAAGATTCAGATGATGAATCGATCTATTCTGAAAACGATCATGATCAAGAAACTCCAAACTCATCTCCTAAAGAAGAATTAAAAGATGCTGAAAATGAAGATGATAATTATAATATTCCTGATGTTCCTGTCCCAAGCTTATTAAGAGGTAATTTAAGAATTTATCAAAAAGAAGGTTTAAACTGGTTAGCTTCGTTATACAACAATGGTACAAATGGTATTTTAGCTGATGAAATGGGTCTAGGTAAAACAATTCAAACAATTTCTTTAATTTCTTATCTTGCTTGTGAAAAAAATATTTGGGGACCTCACTTAATTGTTGTTCCAACTTCAGTTATGTTAAATTGGGAAATGGAATTTAAAAGATTTGCACCAGGTTTCAAAGTTTTGACTTATTATGGCTCCCCACAACAACGTAAAGAAAAGAGACAAGGCTGGTCAAAACCTGATGCATTCCATGTTTGCGTTACTTCATATCAATTAGTTGTTCAAGATCACGTCATGTTTAGAAGAAAAAAATGGAAATATATGATTTTAGATGAAGCTCATAACATTAAAAATTTTAGATCCCAAAGATGGCAAGCTTTATTGAATTTTAATACTGAAAATAGGTTATTATTAACAGGTACGCCATTGCAGAATAATATTATGGAATTATGGTCGTTGCTTTATTTCTTAATGCCTTCTAGTAAGACTGACCACATGATGCCCGAAGGTTTTGCTAATCTAATGGATTTCCAACAATGGTTTGGTAGACCAGTTGATAAGATTATTCATGGTGGTGTTGGTGCTGATGGTTATGATGATGAGACTAGAGAAACAGTTAATAAACTACATCAAGTTTTGAGACCATATTTATTAAGAAGATTAAAGCAAGATGTTGAAAAACAAATGCCTGCTAAATATGAACATATCATTTATTGTAGGTTATCCAAAAGACAGAGATTACTTTATGACGATTTTATGAGCAGGGCTCAAACTAAAGAAACTTTGGCAAGTGGTAATTTTCTAAGTATTATTAATTGTTTAATGCAATTGAGAAAAGTTTGTAATCATCCAGATTTATTTGAAGTTAGACCAATATTAACTAGTTTTGCAATGGATAAGAATGCTTGTTCTGATTTTCAATTGAAGGAATTGGTTGTTAGAAAATATTTGAAATCATCAGCATCCACTGAAGATAAATTAGATTTGAACTTTTTAAATTTAACCCCTATTGCTAATTCCAATCTGTCTTCCTACCATATAGAAAACTTGAAGAGTTTTTCTGCTTCTAATATTTTTAATAAAACAATTCAGGAGTTGTCTGACTCATTATCTGAGAAACAAGTTGAACCAAATTTCAGTAATCTAGAAAAATATTACCAATGGTTGACTTATAACGAGCAAGTTGAATTAATGAATTTATTTAAGCAGCGTTTATACACTAATGATTTCAATTGTAATAAGCAACAATTAATTTCTTCCAATTTAATTAAATCATTTATTTTACCAAATAAGAGAATTAATACCGAGCAATTAGAGGAATTAGAATTGATCAAGCCGATTTCTACGAGATATAACAACAACAAGGAATTAATTGATAAATATGCATTTGTTACACCGAAAGTTAAAACTAATGATATGAATGACTTAATGTTTCTACCTGAGTTCCAAAATGAGCTGGTCCATAAATCCCAGAAAGATGATAACTTATTGCAACCCTTCCATCAAGTTCAAGTTAAGACATCAATTTCATTCCCCGATAAATCATTATTACAATATGATTGCGGTAAATTGCAAAGACTTCAAATATTATTACAAGAATTGATTCCAAAAGGTCATAGAGCTTTAATTTTCACACAGATGACTAAGGTTTTAGATATTTTAGAGAAATTCATGAATTATAATGGTTACAAATATATGAGACTAGATGGTGCTACCAAGATTGAAGATCGTCAATTGTTAACTGAACGTTTTAATAAAGATGATAGAATTAAGTGTTTCATTTTGAGTACAAGATCAGGTGGTTTGGGTATTAATTTAACTGGTGCAGATACAGTTATCTTCTATGATTCAGATTGGAATCCAGCAATGGATAAGCAATGTCAAGATAGATGCCACAGAATTGGTCAAACTCGTGATGTTCACATTTATAGATTTGTTTCTGAATATACCATTGAATCAAATATTCTGAAAAAGGCTAATCAAAAGAGACAGTTAGATAATGTTGTTATTCAAGATGGTGATTTTACCACAGATTATTTTTCCAAGATTACAGTTAAAGATTTCTTAGGTGATGGTGCAGATAATGAAAGTGCAGCAGGTGAAGGAGACAACGAAAATGAATCTGATGCAGCTAATACTAAATTGTTATTTGGTAATTCGGGCGATGACTTGAATAAGGCATTAGAACAGGCTGAGGATATAGAAGATGCAAATGCTGCGAAGGCTGCAATGAAGGAGGTTAATCTAGACACTGAAGATTTTGATGACGATGGTAATCCAAATAGTCGTGGACATAGTGAAACACCACAGAATCCCGATGAAGATCAAATGGTAAGAAAAATGGTTGAACAAAGATCTAATGCTCAAAAGAGAGTTGTTTCAGGTACTGGTAGTGAAAAACCACGTGGTGATAATGATGGAGAAGATGTTGATCCGGTTGATGGTGGTGACGATAATGAAGAAGATGATAGTATTGGGCATGTTGATGAATATATGATTAGATTTATTGCTGGTGGCTTTTACTTTGACTAATAAAGTTGTAGAATTTATTGGTTTTTCTCTTCTCTTTATGGTCTTTATGGAGTAGTACTTTTGTTTTCGTTTTCATTTTAATTTTGTTTACTAAAAAAATGCATGTTTTCTTTTATTTTTACACACTCTTGTATATTATTACTTTTTTTCAATTTTTTGTTTCTCTGTTTCCTTGTTTATTGTGTTTTACTAATAATGATATAATTATGTTACAATTAATCTCTTGAAGTGTACAATGAACTATACAACAAAAAACTTTTTAGATGGCAAATTGGGTTGTGTCAATCAACCAGTAAAACCTACCATAAGGTAAACAATCAAAAGCAAACAAATAAACTCAAGAAATACTGTTAAGCGTAAAGTTCTGCGTTGATGAAATCTTGAAAATGAGATAAATCTTCTCTATCAACTAAACCATCCTTATAAAACAAAGATTGAATCAAATTCTTTTCCAGCTTCGAATTATATTCTTCTAAAATCTTCTTGGCTACTTCATTCTCATATTCATAGGCAACTTTCGTTATAATTGTAACTATTTTATTTGATAACGCAACCAAATCTGCGTTTCTTTCGGAAACAACAACTTCATTAGAGTAAAAAGCCAAAATCTTCAACACCTCATACAGATAAAATATTAAGCTTATATCATAGTGATAATTTGGTATTTCATCTAATGTAATTTTATCTTTGACGATTAATATCATATTCATAAGCTCTTTCTGGATTGATTGCGAGTTAACAACATCGTAATCATTCTTCTTGGTAATTGAATCCAAAACTTCGATAAAAGATTGTCTAATCACTACTTTCAAGCAAACTAGAACAATTTCTATTTTGGAGAAAAACGCAAATGAATTTGATTCTTCCTCCGTGAAATGGAAAGTTGATTCGAGCCTATCCAATGATTTTCTAAAATGATGATACTGGGTGAATATACTTTGTTTCATTGCCTTTACTTTCCTCACTTTCTTTATATAATCCAATGTTCTGAACCACAGTGCAATCTCTTCTGATTTAGACAATAAAATATAATGATATTCTTGTATTGTTAGGCATTTACATTGGGCCTTAATAAGCTTCTCAGACAAGCCATCCTCTTCATTGAATATTATTTTGTTAATATGGGTTAGATTCACCTTGGAGTCTGGCAAGTCCACATAATGCTCCTCTAACCTAACTTTGCCGGATATAGCAGTACTGAAAGTTATTCTTTTATCAACTGAATAAAAAGACCAGTACAATCTTCTCTTTAAATCAGTTATTTGCATTTCATTATTAATCCGTTTCCTACCACTTGAGTTATCGTTTACATTCGACAAGTCTCTTTCTTCTTCAGGAACTAAATCTACTAATTGAAAATTTAGATGTTCCATTTGATTAACAGCCTCCGACAAAACGTTTAATGATGCCCTGACTTCGAATGTTTGAAATTTGATTTCAGTCAGAATTCTTAAAGCTTGTAAATATTCTAATGAGTCCACATGATGTTTATCAACCTTTGTAAATTGATATTGAAAAAATCTATACATGTTATCAAAATACTTCTTGTAATCTAAATTCATGATGCATGATATTGTTAGAGCACCGGAAACAAGCAAATATTTATCCTTGTGCAATAAAGAAAGGAGATACTCCTTAGTTATTCCAAGACTACTTAAAGAGCTGGGAACTGAAGTAAAAAACTTAATTAAAAACTGGGCGGCAGGCAACGGAATCACATCAAATATGGACATGCTATTACTTTCATGAAAGTTTGGATCACTTCTTGTCACAGACAAGGAACTATGTTGCTGAGTAATAGCATGATGTTGATTAATAGATGGGTTCAAGTTGTTGATCATACTGGGAAATGAAGTGTTCATATTTGTGACAGATTCAGTTGTTTCGATGGGATTTTCAATAGGTAGATCTAGTTTTCTTTTCTTTGGTCCCGATCTTAGCTTTTCTTTATAAATACAATCAGCTGAAAGCTTTTCACACCTTGAACACTTTGGTAAAAGTCTATCACACTTAACTTTCTTAGACCGACAGAACTGACAGGAGTTTTCACTAGTATTCATGGCTGTAGTTGTAGTTGTAGTTGTAGTAAGGATGTCTGGAGGAGTTAGCGGAAAGGAGAAACAGCCGTTGTCTATATATTTACGTATCAGGAAATTTTGGATCAGTTTTTTGCTTGTTGATTTTGAGTTTTGATTTTACTCCAGGGCCTAGGTCGGACTTTGCGCGCTACAGCGCCGCGGCTTACTCACTATTTCCGAAGCCGATCATTTATTTCTCCGAGAACAATCTATATTTTGTATATCTCGGAGAGTACAGTGTCTCCGTAATTACTATGATAACAAAGATGGTAGTTAAGTTGAGCAATTTAAGGTCATATCGCTCTTACTAAAGTCTTCCTTCTGGATTTTGAATCTCATCAGGAAATTAAGCAACTGCCACTTATAGACCTCTTGGCGCATTCAAACTTAGTTTAAGCTTAAGATAAATCAATCAACAAGCATGAAATGGAGAAATAGAGGCGCCAACCATATTTTACCTCATTTTTGTAGGTGATACCAGCATCTTGAGAATTAACTAATGGGTTAGACTAACTCGGGACCCACTGCACTACACAGGTTGTTTACACAAGAGGACTACTATAATCAGGCTTGTTGAAGATCGTTTCTTTTGTTTTCCTTACAAACTATTAAGTGAGAAAAAGTAAACGAGAAACCAATACATTGGTTAGAAAACAAACCCTAAAATAGACGACTTCCATATATAATCATATGAGGGAAGCAGATAGAATGTGCTAGAGCATTAATACACTTTGAGGTAATTCGTTAGTACTTTGTTTTACTGACTGGATAAAGCTAGGAGGTTAAAAACACAATTTATATGATTGTGAACCTTTAATTGCTATTAGATAGTTTTATTATGAAATAAAGTTGTGCTTGTAGATTTCAACCGTTATAAACAGAAGAGCAGATACACATAGTAATTTATGATTGAACTGAAAATTAATTAAAAGGGTCTGTTTTATTTTGAGAAAGAGTGAAAGAAAAGAAAAAAGCATTAGGGTGTAATATTTACAGTCAAAACCGGAAGTTAATTTAGTTAATGTTTATTTTATGATAAACAACTGTACAAACATTCCAAATGAATTCAAACACACTTAGATCAATAAAGCAGCTGCTGCTGCAACACCACCAAATAAAGCGACGTTAGCACTGTTAGCAAAAGCACCAGCGGTTGATGCAGCTGAAGAAACTTCAGAACTGGATCCAGAAGCAGCAGAAGAGGAAGCTTCACCAGCAGCAGATGAAGAAGTTTTGACGGCAGATGATGATGAAATTCCAGTTGCGGTGGATGAAGAAACATTAGCTGAAGCATAGGATGAGCCTTGCACAGCAACAGTTGATGTGGATTCCGAGTCTTTAGTAGTATCGGTACTGGAAGCATAGAAAGCTGATGAACCAGATGCGTCACCAACTGTGTAAACTCTCAAATTTGAAGCGTTATCGTAAATTGTAGCATAAGCAGCTTCAGCTGTTAATGTTTTTGAGAAAACTGCACCATCTCTAGAAATGACTAGAGTGTAAGCTTGAGCAGAAGCAATTGATAAAGCAATGACAGCGATGTTGTGGAATTGCATTGTTGATAATTGATTGACTGAAAGTATTAACGAGTGACTGAGTGGTACAAGGGTTTACGAAGAGAAAACAAAAGAACACAGGTGTATATACAATTCTAGAAAGTGGAAATATGCACATTCATATATATAGGATCGGAATTGCTTCAGTACTCAATTGAAAAGGGTAAGCAAGCGTTAACTCCATGGTAAGCTTGATCTGGAATACTAAAAAAGCTCATTCGAGCAAATACACGTTACTTGACCATATTCTAGGTACTATCTTAGGTATAATTATAGATGAGTTGACCGTCTAATGTGCCGAAGAATGAACAGTTCCTTCTGAAAAAGGATAGATATGCATCTTATTTGTTTTGGATCTGTTTGTGCTGAAGTGATTTTTTTATACGGAATATCTCACGTGCAGGTAAAACTAATATGCAATATTAATTGGATGATCTCGGAAATATCTGTGACACTTGCCAAATTTGATAGAAAGTTGTCATACATATATATAGCATAGCTCATACAATAATGAATTCTTGTGGATTTGAATTCATTGGATGCTGACTTGCCCTTGCAGTGTTTTTGATAAGAAAAGGTAGCATACCCTACTGAACTTTTTAATTCAAGAGTGATTGTCCTAAAACAAAACAACAAAAAATCACATTAAGTGATCTTTTGTAAATAATTTACAGAATCGAAATCAAATTCGGCAACCGGTAAAAACTTTTACTATTAAATGGTATCTAACTGAAATGAAAAAAAAAAATTGCACTAGCTGATTTCAAAGAATATAAAAGAAAAATAAAACGTACGTACTATAAATTCATAATTAAAACGGGTCTGACTTATAATAAAAAGAACATGAGAGAAAGAAAATGAACATTAAGGACGGAATCCTATCCAGTCAAGCAAGAAATTTAGTTGATGACATAAAATAAACTTTTACAAACACACTTAGATCAATAAAGCGGCGACAGCAGCAACACCACCGAATAAGGCGACGTTAACACTGTTGGCAATGGCACCACCTTCGTATTGGGAGACGGCAGCAACAGTTGACGAACCAGCCTCAGAGGAAACAGCAACTTCAGCAACAGAAGCAGCTTCAGAAGTTTCGGCTTCAGAACTGGATTCAGCTTCAGTGGTGGATTCAGCAGCAGCTTCAGAAGTAGTTTCAGCAGCAGCTTCAGAAGTAGTTTCAGCAACAGCAGAAGAGGTAGTAGCTTCAGCAGCTTCAGAAGATGTTGCTTCGGCTTCTTCACTAGTAGTAGCGTCACCATAGAAGGCAGCTGAACCAGCAGCGTCACCAATAGTGTAAACCTTTAAATTTGAAGCATGATCATAGATTGTGGCATAAAATGCTTCAGCTGTTAAAGTCTTTGAGAAGATTGCACCATCTCTAGAAATAACTAGGGTGTAAGCTTGAGCAGAAGCAATTGATAAAGCAATGGAAGCGATGATGGAGAATTGCATTTTTGGTGATTGATTAATTGGCTAAATATATGAATGAGCGAGTGTGATAATGGATAAGGATTATCAAGTAAAAAAAGGACTGCTTAGATGAGTATACAATGTAGGGGTATGCACCTATATATATAGTGATCGGGGATTTCTTATTGTTAGCATGTATGGGGATTACAATGAATCATTTATTCATCAGTCAGTCAACCTAAAGTTAGAAGTAAATAACGTAGCCAATAATATTCAGATAGTATACCTTTGGTTCTCCTTTTGTTTTCCTTCGGCAACGGTAACAACGGCACCACAACCCAGTCCATACCTTAAACAGCTATTGGATGGTGAATGTGGTACATGTGAATACTCTTTTTAGCAATGATATGCAATCCGCAATTGTCGACAGTCAAAATTTGTAACGACCTAGTTAGCTTCATAGCGAAAAGTCCTTTCTTTCGCGAGAAATTAAAAGGCAAGCTTGAAACTATTAAAGTTAAATTCGTTATTAATTATCCTACTAGAATGGCTATAGACCTAAATAATCCTAACGAACCGAAAAGCTAACAATGCCTCATAAACAAGGATAGATAGAAAAGTTCCCGAGCTTGGCAAACACGTGATATAATTTTCACGTGATCAGTGTGAGATTCGACCCTTCTTTCTTGCCTCCTAGTAAGAAAAGGAGGATCTCAAATCATACACGGCTACTTCACCAAGTGACAAAGGATAGTATAGTTTATAAAAGTGATAACTCATTCATTTTGGGAGCCATGTACTGCTCTGAACTCAAGTGTTTAGCCATCAGCATATTGCTTTGGGAAAAGCACTACCCTCGTCTTTTCTGTTGAAGCGCATCCAAGTCTCTGAAGTATTACCATTGAATTAGTTTTAGAGAGACTAGCTCTTCTTCACAACTTAAACTACTGTGATTAATTATCATCTGCTATCAGATACATTTCAATTAAAATAAAAAATATTTGCACCAGCTGATATCAAACAATATAAAAAGAAAGAAAAAACGTACACTATACATTCATTCATTATTAAGATGAGTCTGAACTATAACAAAAAACAGCGTGGAGAAAACAAAAAGTCAAGAAGGTAAATCCTATCCAGTCAACAAGAAATTAAGTTGGCCGTATTTATCAAAAATTAAAAAACATTTTAAATCAAGAGATTGAACACTTAGATTAATAAAGCGGCAACAGCAGCAACACCACCAAAGAAAGCGACGTTAACACTGTTGGATAAAGCACCACCCTCATAAACTGAGACAGAAGTGGAGGCAGATGAATTAGAGCAACCTGCAACAGAGGAGTAATAAGCTTTAACGGAAGTGGTTTCAGCAGATGAGGCAGCGGCAGAGGAAGCTTCTGTTGATTCAACAGCAGATGAAGATTCAGCTTCAGTAGTAGATTCAACAGCAGCAGAAGAAGTTTCAGCAACTGCAGAAGAAGTAGTAGCTTCAGCAACAGCAGATGAGGTAGCTTCAGCAGCTTCTTCACTGGTGGTAGCAGTTTCACCATAGAAAGCTGATGAACCAGCAGCATCACCAATAGTGTAAACCTTTAAGTTTGAAGCGTTATCATAGATTGTGGCATAAAATGCTTCAGCTGTTAAAGTCTTGGAGAAGATTGCACCATCTCTAGAAATAACTAGGGTGTAAGCTTGAGCGGAAGCGATTGATAAAGCAATGGAAGCGATGATGGAGAATTGCATTTTTGGTAATTAACTGGGTAGGTATGTGTATTAACGAGAGACTGAGTGATATACAAGGATTAAAAAGAGCAGAATGAAATTGTGAGCTGAATGAAAAGTTACAAAATTGGGATATGGCTATCCTTATATAGCACCGGGAGACAAAACTTAGTAGCTTGTAAGCTAAAATAATAACCAATAAAGTCTAAATATAACATCTAACTATAAGCACGATTTGGGTCTAGCTCCAGCGTTCTTTGGGCAACTGTAAAGAACAACAACAACAACAACCAGGGTATTAATAATAATTGATCAATCCTCCCCGCGATTTTCTTCTCTTTTGTTGACGCGCTAAATACATGGTACGGTACCACTTTGGCCGTAATTATTTAAAAGAACTTTGAGCTCTAACTAACCCTTAATGTTTGTAATTTTTGGCTTAATGCTGCATGTTCATATGGCAGTGTCAACTCTATAAAATAATATACTAAACTCTATAAAATATTATTTCAAGTGATCAAGAATATTAATTTAAGTTATCAAGATACTCTCCCGAACTCTCTTTGCAAAATACTCTATTACTGGATAATTCTAAGAAAGATGCTCTAACCTTGAATAGTTTAACGCCTGTAATGTATCAGAAACGCCAAGTGTTCTGTAAAGTTAGTTCCCTTGGTTATAGTTTTTACAATATTCGTACTAAATTCTCAAAATGGTGAGATTTGACTATTACACAAGTTAAAACTTATTAAATAAAACATGTACTAGCTGATTTCAAAACAATATAAAAGAACAAAGACATATATATTATAATTTCGTTAATAGAACTGGTCTGGCTAAAATTAAAAAAAAGTTGAGAATAATAAAAAAACGATAAATTTTATTTTTACGGGCACACTTAGATCAATAAAGCGGCGACAGCAGCAACACCACCGAATAAGGCGACGTTAACACTGTTGGCGATAGCACCACCTTCGTATTGAGAGACGGCAGCAACAGTGGATGAAGCAGCTTCAGAGGAAACAGCAACTTCAGCAACAGAAGAAGCAGCAACAGAAGTTTCGACTTCTGAACTGGATTCAACAGCTGATGAAGATTCAGCTTCAGTAGTGGATTCAGCAGCAGCAGAAGTGGTTTCAGCAACAGCGGAAGAAGTAGATTCAGCTTCAGTGGTGGATTCAGCAGCAGCAGAAGTGGTTTCAGCAACAGCGGAAGAAGTAGTTTCAGCTTCAGTAGTGGATTCAGCAGCAGAAGAGGTGGTTTCGGCAACAGCTGAAGAGGTGGTTTCAGCGGCAACAGATGAGGAAGTAGCAGCTTCTTCTTCACTGGTGGTAGCAGTTTCACCATAGAAAGCTGATGAACCAGCAGCATCACCGACAGTGTAAACCTTTAAGTTTGAAGCGTTATCGTAAATTGTGGCATAAGCAGCTTCAGCGGTTAAAGTCTTTGAGAAGATTGCACCATCTCTAGAAATAACTAGGGTGTAAGCTTGAGCAGAAGCAATTGATAAAGCAATGGAGGCGATGACGGAGAATTGCATTTTTGGTAATTAACTGGGTAGGTGTATTAACGAGAGACTAAGTGATACGGGGAACAAAAATAAAACACTCTATTTGAAGAAAGTATGGGAAGTTGGATATATGCCTCGATATATATAGTATTGGGATGACTATTGTTTACATGCTTGGCGAGTAAAAGTCGGTGCATAGCCGCAGCCTTGCCAGACTAATATATATATAGGACCTAAATAATTTAGCGGTAGTTAGTAAAAGTGACCACGGTAATTGTCAAAGCAATAAACACACACGCTCTGTATTTTTTAAGCATAAACAGCCACAACAAAAACCACAACAACCACACCATGCCGGCAATTGACTTTATTGATTCTTTAGCTTCGTTAAGATATGGTTGGTCTATGTGGTTACCTTTCTCGGGAATCCAACAAGCAAGCTGCGCCGCTGTTTTTTTTTTTTTTTTTTTCCTATAATATAAGTATTAAGCGTTAACTCCACATATTGTGAACGCCACGTTAGGGGGGGTGACTAAGAATATAGTCATCTATTCCAAAAGTCACTATCGACGAGGCTAAATATTACCAAGTATGAATTATGCATAAGTCAACCGTTCTAATCTACCGAAGCACTAGCAGGGTCCTAGATATATGGAGAGTTACTTGAGATCCAGCTTATCTGATTAATCGCTCGACAAGGGTTGGTCCCTTAACACCTCTCAAATCAGGATATCGGTAATTCGCGAGATATAAGCGTGTCTCATAAAAGTCAGTCGACTAAGTTCCTAAGCTTTGAAGTTTGTTAAATGGAGAAAGAATAACTCGGTTTCAATTTCATTTTAAATTTATTCAACTCGAAAGCTAATTGTTATAGCTTTTGTATATTGGTACTGGAAATATCTTTGGTCCATTAGGCGTTAAGCTGATGCTAACGTCATTATATGCGAGGGCGGGTTTTCAAAATTGTACGAATATGCATGGAGTGTATATGAGAGTCAAACAACTTCATAAAGTATGAGGTATGCATCCTACATGGATAGGATTGACTTTAATTGGCGTGCAGACAAGCATACTATACGTCTAGACTTGTTGAAGTCGGTAAAAAGTGCTTCTATATACAGTAATATCCTGAACCGGTCTATCAACCACAATTCTACCGATCCTGATCCGGACTTAACAAACTGACGTTTATGGTGATTTCAACTATGTTCATATTCAGTAGCAGCATGTCCGTCCGTATAGATACTCTATAGAGATACTCTATAGAGCTTAGATCAGCGTAATTTACTCTACCAAATAATCCGTACGTTGGCAGGGTCCAAGACACTAAAATATCACAAACGCAGCATTACTTTGAAGAAAGGCAATTTTATTTACTAAGAAGATAAACTTATACATTTAAAGAAAACATAAAAATGTGAAACGGACATAAAATGAAGTAAAATGTAGTAATTAAAATAATGAAGAAGGAAAAAAAAGAAAGTGGGACCAACCCAAAACTGAATCACAAAATCAGTTACTCAAATGGGTTAGCATTGATTGATTCGGTCTTTAAACTAGCATTATCTGGACGACGAACTTCAGGATGAGATATTTTGGTGTCATAGCTTTCCATTCTAACATGGTCTCTAACTGAGCCATCAGAGGATTCTGATTTGCCCACATTTTTCTTCTTTCTATAAAAGAAGTAGAAAACACCCAGACCTGCCAACAGACCAATTACGACAACTGGAACAACAACTGCTGGAGCAATAACTGAAGCCTTGCTTTTACTAGAGGATGAGGAAGATGAGGAAGAACCTGGAGTGTTATCAGAAGGTAATCTTTTGATTGAAGTAGAAGCATCACTCTTAGAGCTTAATAATTTAATAATTGGACCATCAACAGCATCAGCACTGTCTGATGTATCATCGTCAACAAATGGAGACAAGTAAAGTTGAATGTAGCCATCTGAACTACTATCAATCATATCTGAAGTGATTGTAAGAGCATAAAATGATTGAGCAGCTTTAATCCAGTCTGAAGTCACCATGGCATCTGTATCATTACTGGCATCAGAAGCTCTAATCTTAATCTTGGATTTAGAAGGAACACTTGAAGTGGACCAGTATAATGGGTTCCATGTAATCCAATAAGTTTCATCCAAAACCCATTCAGTGCCATTCGAGATACAGAATGCATCTGTTGCTCTTTCGTTAAAACAACCAACAACTGGTAAAGCAGCTACATATCCTGTTGGATAACTATCATCAGTTGGAGTAGGAGAGGCCGAGACGGTAGACGATTCTTTAACTGTTGGTGTGACACTTGAAGGGACACCAGAACTATCCAAGGTGACCCAAGGAGTCGTATTTGAAACTGCAGGAGATGCAGAAACTGTCACACCATCAAATGCTATTGGAGTTAAAGTCAGAGAAGATGATGATGAAGTAGTTGTCCAAACACTTTCCGTTAGCGTTGTCGTTGAAGCTGTTGTAGTCGAATCTCTTTTCTGAATAGTCATTGCAAATGAACTAGAGACCTGACACACTAATGCAGTTACTAATGTTTTTGATAATTTCATAATCGGTTGCAATCTTAATTTTGGTTGAGGTAGCCTTGACTAATATGAATGAATTTTTAACAGAAAGAGGGGTCAATAAACTATAAAAAAAAAGTTTGCCTTTCTATTGAGCTCTCTGATATCTCAAATCATATAAAGACTAAGATTTTTTTACATTTAAATGCCATCTACTTTCTAAAGGAGTCATTTGAACCAATAGATTCAGAATAAATCATAAGTCAAGCAACTCCGGATGGCTGACCGGTAAACCTGATTCTTGAGATCATTTACAGCGAGAATCTGAAGGTCTTGGTAATTTGCGCTATGATTTTCAAGCAGCCCAATAGAAACCTCAAATTCGAGTTTCCGTATGAAGAAGGAACGGGTTTGTCGGATATACCTGCAGCTCATATACAAAGAGTCTTAAATAAGCTTAATCAAATTTTAACTGGGATCTACCGATTTTCATTTTATAAAGTCTTGGTAGGAAATAAATTGAAGTAATTAGACCCAGCTGCGTGAATTTAAGGTTTAACAACTTGTCGACAACAAAATAATAGCCGCAAAAGGCCCGCATTTATCTATGCTATGCAGAGCTGACCGATCATATCAATCCTCTCTTTAATAAAATTATGGGAATTCTTTCTAATTCTAGATATACACATATACACACATATCTGTGGATTTCGAATAGATACGTCATATACACACGTATGATGCTACCAAATCGTTAATTATATATATTCTTAAGTATCGGATGTACCAGAGTTATCACTGTCACATACAGTTTGGTTGGATGGCTTTATTATACGGGGAACTTCAATAATTAATTAAATGTTACATTAGTATAACGATAACTTAGCTTAATCAGAGGTGCTTCAATTAAAGATCGGAGAGATAAAATAGTTCGATTTTATATAGAATTAAAATCCTCATTTAACTGCATGTAGGACTTCGATATATCCGGCCGGCCAAACAATTCAATGACTATGCAACAAAGTTTATTGGTTAATACCCCTTTGGCCCTACATTAACCAGTCTTAGTTTCCGTTCAATACTAAATTGGCAAAATGGTAAGGCCATAAAAAGGGAAGAGGGTTTAAGTTTTCCCATGGTGATTCAGCATATATCTTAAGCTTTATAGACACTTTTTTTTTTTCTAAGGAAATCGATCACTGATCTTCCAATTTATTTTTGAGTATACAAAACTCTCTTTTACTGTATATACTAAACAAGATGGTTTCTTTAAAGTCGTTAACTCTACTTTCTGTTGGCTTATTTAGCTCTTTGTCACTAGCTGCCTCTGCTGATTTTTATCTTCATGTTGCTCCACAAGATATAGATTTACCTTCTGGATTCAGTACAGTTCTTCAATTTACTCCAGATGGTTCAATTGGTTTGTATCCATATTGTGATACTTGCTATAACTTTACCTGTTCAATCACAGACGAAGGTTATTTAGAGTTGATTAGTGATTCTGGTCCATGGACAGCTGATACTGTTTATATAAATATTGACTCAGATTCTGGTTTATTAGTTGTTAATGAAACTGCAATTAGTGATACTTATGAAGTCAAGTCACATCTTCTTTATAGTGGTGGAAGTTTAGATTGGACTTTAGTTGAAACTTCAACTAACCATAGTTACAGTGTCTATTTTGGTGAGAACAGTGATTATTCAGCATTAGGTACTATTTACAATTCCACACTGGTTCCACGTTTTGAAAATGGAAGTTATTACTTGTATTATGAAGCTGATGAGGCTACTACCACCGATTCCTTGTCAGAAGACTTAACTCATATTCCAACTTCAACAACTGCTCAATCCACCAGTACTAGTACAATTGGAACCACGACCACAAGTTCATCATCTAGTGCCATGGCAGCAGATATACAAACTGAAATCTTTGGCTCTGTGTTAACAGCTATTGTCAGTCTCTTTTTGTTCTATGTTTAAGTATGATTTAGCACATTCATTTTTATTTTTCTTATTCGTTTACAAAATTTTCCTTTTATTTTTCTTTTAGTTCGTCTTGAATTGCAAATGTATAATTACAAGACTTAATTTTATTTTAAAATTATTAATGCTGTAATATCAAATCAGTAAAATTCTTAAATTCTTCATTCTAAAAGTTCGCCGGTTCAGAAGACTGAAACTATTAGTTATCCTTCAGAGCGACTAGTTGTGACAGAGAGAAACAATTCCAACGAATACATTTGGAAAGCGGCTACCAAAACGTTACAGTGAGTTGCAATTTATCATTCAAAGCGTCTTTCTTACGGCTTTCTAAGACTTTTTGATGAGTTACTTTGAGTAAATCAACACCACAAAATTGTGTCAAAATGACAAACTGGAGGAATTTTGGTAGTTTAGACAAGATTTTTTTTTATCCCTTATTGCTTTCATCCCCTTCTTTGAGAAAGCTATATCATCATATCAATATAATTCAGAGCTAAGATTTCGAAAACTGTAACATCAACATTATAAACTGAACTAGATATAATCAAATAACAATTATTCAACCAAAGACATATGAAACTGATTACTTTAGATCGTTGGAAAATATTCATGATTGTGGTGTCACAAATGTCCAGTCTACTTTGTACTAAAAAATAATTTTAAACTGTATCTAATTCATCATAATGCTGATTTTACAATTTCCAAAAGCTTAGTTTATTTAGTAAAATAATAATTCTTGTAATAAAGCTGAAAAGTATAGAAAAGTAAACTTCCAAGAATTTAATATGTAATATGGACTCCCTGAGCTAAGCAACCTAACTATATCCATCACTTTGGCAAATCCATCCATTTGCAAAGTGCAAAACCATGTTATACTTTATTTGATATTGTAGTGCTATATCTACACAGTTTTTATATTATCATAAGTATATAAATGTACGCATAAAAAATAAGATTTGAAATATGTTTAAGAAAATGGAATGGAGAGGTTTTATGATTATAGACTTCTCAAAAAAACGAAAACGAAAACGAAAACGAAGTGAATCCATAAATAAGCACAAAGAGGGGATATAGATCAATTCATAAAACAATATAAAGATAATAAGTAAATTGATTTCTGGAAAAGCAAAAATCACCAAAAGGCCATTAAGTCATAAAACAAAATAATGATAATCTAATCTCTCAAAAAACGGGTTTGAACTAAAGAGAGAATTGCAAATAATGCAAATAACCACCAGAACAACACAGCACAAGAAACCAAATCCATTGCTGCACTAATATTTTTAGAGATAAGTGGATCAAAGAAATTGATAGCCGAGGAAATACTTAGAATGTAACCATTCATACTAGCTCTGTTTTCTGATGTAAATGACATATCCACTAATACTAAGATAGCAGCAAATGCGACACCTGATGCATATCTTTGAAAGATTGTAATGAAATATAGTAAGAAATTAGAGAAAAACTTTGGCAAGCCACTATAATCTGGCATAAAAAAGGCAATTTCAGGAACAATGAAGTAAATAACAATCAATAATATTAATGAATAACGATATGATTTAACCAAACCAAACTTTTTAACTAATAGCATAGTAGAACCAGCAAGCAAAAATAAGCTGATGTAGTTACAAGTGTTATAAATAGCTGGTGTATCACCCCAACTAAAACCTAAACCACCCACAAGTTTGAATGGGAATGCAATATCATCTTTCTTCAAGCCAGATGTGATAAATGAATCAGCCATTGCATCATAAAATATAATTTGAATGTATAACAAAATGTAACCTAAGATATTATGGAAAAGATTTTGTGGAACTTTCTTGAACAATCCCCCTTCTTCATCAGCAATCGTACTAGTGTCAGCATCTAACTCAATATTATCCATGTTATTGTTAACCAGACTATCATCTTGATTTAAATGATCATATTTGGTTGCAGAGTTTGATGCATGTCTTTCACCCAAATAAAGCTTACTTCTAATTTTATCCCCAATTAACAAACCAATGTCAACGTTTGAATTTAAATCATTTAGGTTAGTTTCTTCCAGGAATAAGAAAGTAAATAAAGCTGAAGAAAGCAATAGACCAGCAAGCAAAATATTTGGTTTGGCAAATGGGAAAATGGTTCTAAATGTAGGAACTTGATCAGCAGGAGGAGGACCCGTCCATGGGGTAATCAAATTATCACCAATTAAAGGACCAAGAATGTAGCCAATACCATAAGAAATTGGAAACATCAAAAACATAGGAACTTTTTGAGCGTCAAAACCAAAGCTCAACTCTCCCAAAATAGTTCTAATAATTGCATCATTGGCATTTAGGAAACTTAAAACAATCTTAGATAAAATAACAATCCATAATTGACGGCCAAACCCATACATTAGCATAGCAATAGCCAAACCAACAGAGCCAATAATTAAAACAAACTTTCTACCAATTCTGTCACTATACTTAGACCATAGAATATAAGAAGCAATTCTTGGTAGATGAGTTGCAGCAGAAAGATAACCTATATGAGTTAGAACTTCATCGTGGCCTTTACCAGTTGGAAAACTCTTCATAATATGCCAGATATAACAATCTGTTGATTGCTCAGTGATCTGTTGCGCCAATAAAACCCATGCCACAACTGAAAATTGGAAGATTGGAAAACTTTGAATTTGCTCCCTTAGAGAGTAGCCAGAGATAGCCATTATTGAATGTCGTGATAGTGTTATCCTAAAGACCTAGTAAACGCTACATAAAATCCGACTGATAGGGGATTTGATCTTCAAATAAGTGGTTCAACTACAAAGAGCGGCTTTTATTGCTTTAAATTATTTCCTCTTCCGAGTGACCTTTCTGGAGCTAATTTCCGGTCAAATAAAAAATTACGACAAGTTGCAAATCAGCTCTTTTTAGAACACATGTAGTCCATAAGCACTCAACAAATTTAATATGCACGAAATGTCGACTCCGGTTAAAGTGAACCGGAAAATAAGCAAAAATAACCTATGAGAAACTCCTAATTGACAATCCTGGGGTTTCTTTATTTTCGGGAGTTTTATCGGTGATAAAGTTCCGAGCTAAAAGCTTTCTTAATATATAGGTACGATTGTTGCGAGAAATCGCCAAGCCACTCTCAAGCCGGAGCATTAGGGGTCCTTGCGGTGATCCAAACATGCACAATTAATACATCCGGTGTTGCTTTTTTGCTGGCATGCATATCACCGTTGGTCGACACAAATTCATGTAGCCCTATTGTCGAGTTGTATATAGGTAACCACGAGACTTTCTCTACCACTTCTATGATCTGCCCACTAAAAACTCAGGAGTATTCTGTTTGTGCAATTAATTGCATGTAGGGGCATTTTTAAGTCGATCAAGACTCAAGATTTGTCGCTAACAATTTTAGCAGGCAGGAATCTTATTCCGGTTTAAAGAGGTTTATAATTTACTTATTCATTATAATAAAAATTCGAAAAATGTGTGGGTGATTGCATACATATTAATAAAGTAAATTTTTATAATAATTTTATCTAATCTAATCCATCTGCACTGCCACAAATCATATCAATCGACAAATCTTCAAGGAGCAGGCATATGGTAGGTATATGATAAATATTTTTGCGCTACAACTAATGTTTGGTCCACATACTTTTTACACTACCTCCTCTATATTTTCGAAATACATAACTACGTGCGAAAATCTCTGCACTGAACATATGTCAATGCAATTAACTCGTGATCGTAATGTATAGGGGTTTGAGATCTGGTGGCCTTCTACATGCATTTTAAGCCTTGTAGTATATAGACCGTATTTACATGATTTCATTAAAGTCAACTGATCGTGGCATTGTAGTTAATCATGCAATATAAAATCATTCACCAAACTAACGTTTTAGTTTATATCAAGCTAATATATTCCTAGGATATTTTTTAGTAAGCCGGACCCGGATTTGACTAATAATATACATATTAACTTAGCGAAATGTTAATTAAAACCAAAGTTCAAGGATATATGTAATTAATTCAAGCTTAATATTAATCCGTTCTCAAAAAAGCCGAGAATGATCAAAATCAATATACTTTCAGCGGTATAAGATCCAGTAAATTTGAAGTATGTACCGGAAATTGAGCTAGCCACTGACAGAGTCCAAAGATCAAAGACATAAGACTCATGCTGATAGGAATCTACTTAGTCTTGATGGACTTCGAATTTGCTACGGCAACCTTCGACAGTCTGCAAATCAGGATGTATTCATTAATAATCTTTTCAAATTATTACCTTGATTACGTAAGAAGGATCTTGAAGCTGCCAGTATATATCTTTGAAGATATGACTGAGATCGATCAGCTTTACAATTGATTAAACCAATCTAAATATGCTAAAAGTTTCTTCAAAACTCGATGAAAGGGAGTTCAACTGAAAATTAAGGTAAACTTATGCAAATAAACGAAACTGAAGTAAAACTATATATTAGTGGCCTATAAAAAGTAAGAAAGCTACAGAAAATTCTAAACACTTACAACAACAAAGCAGCCATAGCAGCACAACCTAAAGCACTTAAACCAACCTTAGCTGAGTCAGCACCACCTGTGGAGGAAGAAGAAGAATCAGTAGTGGTAGATGCACTAGCTGTAGCAGAAGAAGCAGCTTCTGCAGTTGATTCTGAGGCCTCTGCAGCTAATCTAGAGTAGAAAGACATTGAACCAGCAGCATCACCAATTGTATAAGCTAAAATATCAGTATCAGTGGTATATTGAGCAACCCAAGCAGCTGTTTCACCATCAGTCATGGTCATAACTCTAGTGAAAAAAGAACCATATCTTGAAATGACAACCGAATAAGTACTTAATGATTCACTACTAGATGCTGTGGAAGCAGTCGAATCTGAAGCAGCTGATGATAATGAAACCAACGATATTAATGTCAAGACAGACGATGATAACTTCATGTTGATTAGATAATTACCAAGTTTGGTTTAAATGAGTTAAGAAGAAAAAGAAAGTATATATATAAAACTAAGGTAAGTCATCAATTCGAAATAGAAGGGAAGAAGGGGTTTATATAAACGTCAAGTTGAGTATTACACTACCGTCACATTGTTTTAAAATATAATTGATGTACGTACGGAGGTTTTGCAATTCGCAATTGTCATTGGGGAAAAAGTCAATTTAAGCTAAGGCCAAACTACACAAAGAAATGAAACTGATTAAAAATTAATATAGCACGATAGTACTAAATAAAATGAAGAAAATTCAAAACAGTTATAATAACAAAGCAGCCATAGCAGCACAACCTAAGGCAGTCAAGCCAACCTTAGCTGAATCAGCACCACCTGTGGAGGAAGATGACGAATCATCAGTGGAGGATTCTGACGATTCTGTTGATTCCGATGAGGCTGCAGTTGTGGACTCTTCCGATTCTGATGTAGTTGTAGCAGAAGACTCGTGAGGATTATCACTGGCATTAGCAGTATTAGATTCTGCTGTACTGGCCTGGGCGGCTAATCTGGAATAAAAAGACATTGAGCCAGCTTCATCACCAATTGTAAAAGCTAAGATATTAGTATCAGTGGTATATTGAGCAACCCAAGCAGCTGTTTCACCATCAGTCATGGTCATAACTCTAGTGAAGAAAGCACCATATCTTGAGATTATAAGTGAATAAGTACTCAATGATTCAGTTGCAGTTGCTGTTGAGGCACCTGAATTAGAAGCAGCTGATGTTAATGAAACCAATTGTATTAATGCCAAGATAGAAAAAGATAACTTCATGTTTAAACTATGATTTGTATGAGCAAGTCGTTGGGAAGGGAAGTACAGAAAACAATATAAAGAGTTCAAATAAACAATAGCAACACAAAGCAATATGTAAGTTTGTGCATATCTGCCGGTATATATATATACAATTATCTATTCTCATAAATTCTTTGATGGCTGGTTAGAGTGTGAACATATTTGGCTATTTCCGGTTACTCCATTTGTGACTTGGCAAATGGACTTGTTGCAACTAAGTCATTCAAACTATAAGAACCGGATAAGTTATTATTCCCGAAATTTGAAGATATCGGTTATCCCCTATCCCCCCTTTCAATAATTTCTCTCATTAAAGTTAATTTCTCAATAGGAGTTGTCGGGATTGAATGAATCTACAGTTTATGAGTCGACAATTAATGCTGACGTAAAGGTTTGGCATTAGGAATGGATTTGAGCATGTGCGGCGCCAGGGCTGAGAAGCCTGAAGGGTGGATCAAATCAACAAAACGAGCAAATATTATCCGAATTACCATCAAGTTTGATTAATTTCGGCGTTTCATGCTCTCCACACAGACCGAGAGTTGATTCAGTCTTGATCACTGGATCTTACATCGTTTGTCAATTCTTCTAGCTCTACATTTCTTGAAATGATTCACTTGAACATTTTATTACCATCCTTGATTACTTACCTATAAAACAATTGCAACAATATGAGTTCTGCGGAAAGACCATCCTTGAAAGAACAGTTCCAAGGGTTTCCGATATATCAGATATCAATCATCGCTATTCTTAGGTTAGTTGAATCAATAGCAGATACATCCACGTATCCCTATATCTTTCCGTATATTGTCAATCTTAAAGTAGCTAAAAGCAAGACTGAAGTCTCAATGTATATAGCCTATCTGGCATCAGCAAATAGTCTTTGTCAGGTTGTTTCCAATATTTACTGGGGTAGAATAGCAAATAAATGGGGCAGAAAGCCAGTGTTAATCATTGGTTTGATTTCCATTTCCATATCGTTTTTATTTTATGGTTTTGCTACATCTTTTACAACTGCTATGATATCTAAATTTATAAAAGGTTTATTTAACGCTAATCAGGCTATTGTTAGAACTGTTATTGGCGAAGTTGCACACGAGAAAAGACATCAAGCTTTGGCTTTTTCCTCTTTTGCATTATGTTTTAATGTTGGTTTCATTATTGGTCCTTTGATTGGTTCTGAATTAATGACTCCTTTGGATGAAGTAGATGCTGATAATTCTATTCCTAAAACTTTTGGTCAAACATATCCATTTGCTCTTCCAAATATAGTTATTTTCATCTTGACAATAACAGCTTCACTTATAATATTTTTATTCTTTGAGGAAACTCATTACAAATTGAAATCAAGATATGATCTAGGTATATTGTTGGGTGATAAGATAAGGAAAGCGCTAGGGTTTGAATTTGAATCAAGACCATGGACTCAAGTTAGATTCTCAGCTTTTGATCCAGAAGAATTTGAGTTAGATGATGCAACGGAAGCTTTAAACAGAACTGATCTGAGTGTTATCGAAGAAGAAGAAGAAGAGGATGGTCAGGATACAACGTTTGTGGAACTAGTAAAAAAAGAAGAACACTCATTTCTTCGTTCACTTAAAGAATCAGTGACCAGACAAGGTATCCACATTATTGTTAATCATTCAATTATGTTAGCACATTTTGTTACTTATTTGAGGTTTTTATCATCTTTCCTTTCGAATGATCTTCATGAAGATAAGCTATCATTTCCATTCGGGTTGACTGGTGGTATGGGCTTAAGTGTTAGAACAATCAGTATGATTTTATCTGCAGGTGGAGTCTTTGGAATCATTGTGGTTTGTATCATTTCCCCCTATTGTAACAAAAAAATGGGTGTTCTTGCGTCATACAAAGTATCATTACTAATTTACCCTTTCATTTACGTAATGTTGCCATTGATTGCTTACACCTTACCACAATACTCCTCACTTCCTCAGTCTATTGCAATAGGTTCGCTTTATTTACTTAATATGCTGAAAGAATTTGCAGGTGTTCTATCATTTTCATTTATTTTTGTTTTATTACATCGTTCTTCAGACCCAGAGCATATATCAGTTGTTAATGGTATTGCCATGAGTATTGCTGGATTAGTTAACTTTTTTGCACCTTTAATCGGTGGTCTGCTGATGGTGCATTACGATTCTAATGCGCATTTAACTATCTTTTGGTGGTTGCTTGCTCTTTTTTCTGTTATTGGATATATTCATTCGTTCACGATTAATCCACTTAAGAATTGATACTTCTTAATAAAAAGCTGCACATATATTTAGAGTCATCCATGTATATTTAAGCGAATGCGTTCTGTACTTTGCTACTAATTCTCTTTTTGTAAATTCTAGTATCTCTTTGTTTGTTAATTTAAGGAAAACTGCCTTACTTTATTATGTCATCAATCTAATCAAATACTGTAGTGTTCTGACAGCATACCCATTTAATTTCTTATACTATATTGCTTCTACACTTAAACACAAATAAGTGGTCTTCAGTCATTTGCTGCTGGGCTCTAGTTTGACCCTTAACCTATATAATATGAATTCAAGTATATTTTTAACTTTTAACTTACTTCTTTCAGAAGCATATAAAGTAAACTCGGCCAAATCTGTATTTGGAAAAGTGCATACCTCGAATTGCAAATTTTATCGACAAAATTTGAAATTGTCATAACAAAACATATGGAGACTTAGGAATCCCCCGAGAAAACCAAAGGGTCCTCGGTGATCGGGGTGATGATATTGCCACCTCCACTACTAGGACGTTTGGGTGCTACACGACCGCGAGGAATCTTGTTTTTTTTTTTTTTTGACTTGTTAATCAACGACAAACATCAATAACAATACATTTGTCGACTTGTTAATAGCTATGCTTACCACATTATGCATGGGAAAGATTACATAAACCAGTTTTTTATTTTAGACTGGCCATGAGGTACATCAAATTGTACCCTGACTACCCGACTAAAAACAACCTGTTCGGTGATTTACAGCTTAGATGATCAAAAAGATAATTAATTATAACTCAGTTGAATTATAGTTTTAACCAATGGCCGTCCCATAAATGAGTATTTATCCTTTCATGTTCGGAATTATCGTCGTTTTGGTTGTTACATGTCCATTTTCATTCATTGATGCTTACATTTGTTCCGAATTTAGTCAATTCTAGCCATAGAATGGTGTTTTCCCAGACCAATCGGGCACTCAACTGAGCAGCAATCATGTACATTGACCGGTACATACCCTGACTCGGTATCCAAATTTTCAACAAGAAGTTAATTTCCCGCTGGTTTAAGTTTCTCAATCGTAAACAATCGCTTGTATATATATATTCCTTAGTCCCACATTTCTTTATCATGATTCGCTATAGTGTGTACTAACTAGATTACTTCTCCACCAAGCTACTTGATCTCAAAGTTTAATTCTAAACAACATGAAGTTTTCATCTGTTTTGTCACTCGCTTCACTCTTGACTTCAATTAGAGCTTACACTCTAGTCATCTCTAGAGATGGTGCGATATATTCAAAAGTTTTAACAACTGAAGCTGCTTATGCCACAATCTACGATAACGCTTCTGGTATCAAGGTTTATACTGTTGGCGATTATGCTGCTTCTTGTTCTTTCTATGACGAAACCACATGTACTACAGATGTCACCACCTCTTCTAGTTCTACTTCAACTTCATCCACCGTTACCAGCACTTCAACAACTTCAAGTTCTTCTTCTAGCTCTTCGTCTACAACTTCATCGACTTCTAGTTCTACTGTCGAATCTTCCTCCGTTGCATCATCTTCCACTTCAGCTCTTGCTACTCCAACCTACACTGGCTGTCACTCCGATGCTTTCTTACCAAACTTGAGATACACAGGTTCTGGTTTCTCTGCATTCACTGCTTTGACTTATGATCCTGCTTCTGGTTTATTAGGTTACTTCCCTAACTCCACAGAATCCTACGAAATTACCGCTGTTATCACTGAATCCGGTTACATGTTATTAAGTAATGGTTTATACGTCACAGTTGCAGATGATGGTGCTGTTAGTGCTACTACCTCACCAAGTACTTCTGGTTTCACTATTGTTTCCAGATTATTATACTTAAATGGTGCTAATGGATGGACTTTTGTTGAAGTTGTTGATGGAGACGAGGTCACTTACGAATTATACTCCACCAGTGTTTCTGGTTACTCTCAATCCGGAACCACTTACGGTGCCGTTATCATTGACACTTACCCAGATGGTTCTGTCTATGGTTCTTTTGACCCATCCACTGGTTGTGCTGCTTCTTCATCCTCTTCTGTTGTTTCTTCATCTGTCGCATCCTCAGTTGCTTCATCTTCCACTTCAGCTCTTGCTACTCCAACCTACACTGGCTGTCACTCCGATGCTTTCTTACCAAACTTGAGATACACAGGTTCTGGTTTCTCTGCATTTACTGCTTTGACTTATGATCCTGCTTCTGGTTTATTAGGTTACTTCCCTAACTCCACAGAATCCTACGAAATTACCGCTGTTATCACTGAATCCGGTTACATGTTATTAAGTAATGGTTTATACGTCACAGTTGCAGATGATGGTGCTGTTAGTGCTACTACCTCACCAAGTACTTCTGGTTTCACTATTGTTTCCAGATTATTATACTTAAATGGTGCTAATGGATGGACTTTTGTTGAAGTTGTTGATGGAGACGAGGTCACTTACGAATTATACTCCACCAGTGTTTCTGGTTACTCTCAATCCGGAACCACTTACGGTGCCGTTATCATTGACACTTACCCAGATGGTTCTGTCTATGGTTCTTTTGACCCATCCACTGGCTGTGCTGCTTCTTCATCCTCTTCTGTTGTTTCTTCATCTGTTGTCTCTTCATCTAAGACTTCCTCCTCAGTTGCATCTTCTTACTACGCTCCATCATCAAGCGTTACTAAGTCATCATCTGTTTCATCTTCTGCTCCAATTTCTTCAGCCTATTCTGCTCCAATTTCTTCTTCCTCTTCTGCATCTGTCGGCTCCACCGACTACACTACTGTTGTCGTTACCACTGAAGGTTCAACCACTACTGTTACAGTTGCTTGCGATGGCTCTTGTACATCAGTCTCCACCGTTGCTGCTTCTGATTTAACGAAAGCATACACCACTACAGAAACTGTTATCAATGGTACTACTGTGACGGTTACTGTTCCATGTTCTACAACTGCTGCTTCTACTGCTTCTTCTACCGACTATACTACTGTTGTCGTTACCACTGAAGGTTCAACCACTACTGTTACAGTTGCTTGCGATGGCTCTTGTTCATCTGCTACTACTGTTGCTTCTGCAGCTTTAGCTTCTTCATACACCACTACCGAAACTGTTATCAATGGTACTACTGTCACTGTCACCGTTCCATGCTCTACAACTGCTGCATCCACCGAAGTTGACACCTTAACTACTTCCACTGAATACACCACTGTTGTTATTACAACTGAAGGCTCAACTAGTACTGTTACTGTTGCTTGCGATGGCTCTTGTTCATCTGCTACCACTGTTGCTTCTGCAGCTTTAGCTTCTTCATACACCACTACCGAAACTGTTATCAATGGTACTACTGTCACTGTCACCGTTCCATGCTCTACAACTGCTGCATCCACCGAAGCTGACACCTTAACTACTTCCACTGAATACACCACTGTTGTTATTACAACTGAAGGCTCAACTAGTACTGTTACTGTTGCTTGCGATGGCTCTTGTTCATCTGCTACTACTGTTGCTTCTGCAGCTTTAGCTTCTTCATACACCACTACCGAAACTGTTGTCAATGGTACTACTGTCACTGTCACCGTTCCATGCTCTACAACTGCTGCTTCTACTGTTGCTACTGAAACCGCTGCCGCTTCTGCTGCTGCCACTACTTTGGTTACTAAGGTTGCATCATCTTCAGCAGCAGCTTCTGTCGCTCAAGTTGCTACTTCTTCTGGTTCAGCTTCTACTGTTGCTGCCGTTTCTGAATATCAAGGTGCCGCTGCTAACTTAAAGAGTGTTGGTGCTGTCTTTGGTGGTTTTGCCGCCTTAGCTGTTTTGCTCATCTGATTTCCTGATTTCTATTTTGCTTCTCTTTGTACTGGTTACCCTTAATATCTGCTTTAGCAAATGTGTAAAATTATGTCAGCTTGATTTCATGTTTTTGAGTTTGATGTGTTTATGAATTTATAGTTAATTTTTTGATATCTTTTATTATCCCAAAAGAAATATAATCCAATTTTATTCTGTTTCTCTTCCCTGACATTAATATGTATGTGAAGTTCCTCATATATATTCTCACTTTATTTCTTCTACTCTTTTAACAAGTTTTATATATTATTGATTTCGATAAATGTTCAATGACACTTTTCTTTAGTTTTAGAGAAATTAGAATTTATTGTTACCTGAATAATGTATATTAATGTAAGTCGCTCGGTAAAGAGAATTTTGATATGCTTGATAAAGTCCGGAGAATGAACTATGAGATTTTGTACTGCGGCCTTTGAGTCTTCAACTGCCATTTCTTCCAGCGGGTCCAAAAAATGATTTCAAAAACTCATAGCCTCTTGCTGAAAGCAATGTTAATATACCATCATCTGAATTTTACTTGTAATTCAGATTATTGGTATTCAATTGAAGAAAGGATGAGAAAGAAATTGGAAAGGCATTAATGGGAATTACGAAAATGTTTTAAAGCAAAATAAGCCAAAAAACAAAAACAAGAGTGCAAATGGGAGATTGTGAACTTCAAATATTAGTAATTCACAAAACAATAATAGCGGCAACAGAAGCTAAAACTGATCATTTACTAGAGCAGACGAAGTTGATGACTCTAAAAACTTTAATGAAATACACTTGCTCTCAGGAAATCTGTAATTTCAACATCACTTTGTGGTTTACGTAGCAATTCTAAAGTTAGTTTCTTAATATTATATTTCTTGGTGGGAAAATAAAACTTCTCTTAAAACGATAGCGCCAAAAAATCTAACTAGGCAAGTATAAGTAGCAATAATTAAACTCCGGTTAGCATTACATTTCACTAAATGACCAATATCTAGTCAAGCAAACACAACAACGGTGACACTCCTAAACACTTTAACTCGTAGCCACATCATTAATTACCTGGCAAGTAGATATCAATAAGTCTTTTTAGAACAGAGTCAAACATTAGATTTCAAAACATAAGAGAGATTTTGTCTTTACAAAGGACAGAAATTCAATAGAATACTATTTAAGCCTAATCAATATATCTTTAATATTGCCTCACCATATATATATATAGGAAACTTATGTACAAAAAGGTGATGAACAAATAAAATACTCAAGCAAAGAAAGACAAACAAATGACCTATCACATATTACAAAATACTTAAAAATGTTTTCTTGTTCAAGAGTGCATTTCAAGATTAATAAAATCCCTAAAATGGGATATATCCTCTTTTTTATAAATAAATCCATCCATATAAAACAAAGAATGAATCAAACTTTTCTCCAATATTGTGTTATAATCTTCTAGAACTTTCTTAGCCAAATCGTTTTCATATTCATATGCTAAAGTAGTTATAATTGTAACCAATCTATTGGTTAAATTGGCTACTTCCATATTTTCATCAGAGACAACCTCACTTGAATGAAACGATAGTATCTTAAGCAACTCATAGATATGAAACAATATAAATGCATCATAATGATAGTTTTGTATATCTTGTAATTTGAACTTATCTTTAATGGATAATATAGCCTGTAAGATTTCTTTCTGAATTTGACACAATCTGTTATCTTGATGCTCTGTTTTTGCTTCTCCTTGATCTAAAACGTCAATCAAACCTTGTTTGATCATCACTTTCAAAACAACCAAAAACATCTGTATTTTTGCGAAATAACTAAATGAGTTGAGCTGCTCATCTGTAAATTGTAAAGTTGATTCAAATTTATCCAATTGTTTTCTAAAAATGTGATATTGAGTAACTATACTATCTTTCATCAAATTCCCCTTTTTAATGCTTTTTATATAATCTAGTTTTCTGAACCACATTGCAATGTCTTCAGATTTACTTAATAATATATAGTGATACTCTATTATTGTTAAAGGCTTACATTGAAATCGAACGAATTGATCAGGTATACTACCATCAGCAGAACTACCAAAAATAATATTTTTGGTTTGATTCATATTCAATCTTGAATCAGGCAAATCGACAGAATGATATTCAGGCCTGATTTTACCATTTAAAGCAGTACCAAACGTTGTATATCTATCGCATAAAAAATACGACCAATATAATCTTCTTTTCATATCAACTATTTGTGCCTCATCATTAACATATCTACCATTTGTAACGGTGGTAGTTGGTAAATTCTTGTGTTCGTCTGGAACCAAATCCAATATTTGATAATTTGAAAATTGTAAATGATTGATAGATTCCATTAGAGTAGTTAGTGACTGTTTTGGATTAAATAACAGAAATTGTAAATGCAATAAAACTCTACTGGCTTGTAAATATTCTAAGTTGTCACTATCGCTTTTGAGCGTTTTAGACATTTGGTATTGGAAATAGGTATACATGTTGCTAAAATATTTTTTGTAAGTTAAATTCATATAACATGACAATGCTAAAGCACCAGAAACAAGTAAATATCTTTCTTTATGTAATAATAAAAAAAGATATCCTCTACTTATACCCACATGATCCGAAAAATCTGGAATAGACGTAAAAAATTGAAGTAGAACTTGCGCAGTAGGTAAAGGGATGATATCAAACACAGACATGTGGCTTTGTTCTTGAGAAGAAGCCGTCACTAGACTAGCAGGTGTTGCAACCTGAAAATGATTAATTGAAGAATTGTTTGGCATTGTGGTAGAAGACTCAGAATTGGATATTCTCATTGGGGAGGCAAATGGCAATTCAATCTTTCTCTTCTTAGGACCTGATCTAAGTTTTCCTCTATAAACGCACTCAACTGAATGTCTTTCACATCTTGAACAGCTCGGCAAAGCTCTGTCACACTTGACCTTCTTGATCCGACAAAACTGGCAGGATGTATCACTGACGCTCATTATGGTGTTATGGCAGAAACCTTGTCTTGTTGGGAGTTAGCGGGAAGAGAAAGTGGCAACTGAATCCAAATCATCGAATTAGACAAATTTCAAGAAAACAAAACGGTCTGGATCTGCGGCTTTTGTTTATCGCCGAACAATCGGTGCTATATCCCGGCTGGTGTCTATATCCATTCATCTCCGAGACCGTTTACGGCCGAGATTGGCGAGTCTAATTTACTCAAATCAGATCGATCATAATCATTCTTCAGTTGATGAATATCATACCTTACCATACCTCAACTTATTAACCAGGCCATAAAAACTACAAAAAAGTAAGTTTAATCCCTAAATTTCCAATTGCATCTTTACTGTTGTCTATCTAATAACATAATTCTTTTTACTAATCAATGCATCAATATATTCAAATACATAATCATGTTTTGAAGTCACAGTCAAAGCCGAACCCCGGCGGAACCACTTCCCCCAATTGTTTCATGAGTTTTACCAGCTAACAGTCTGTCTCCAATATTAACCCTAACTGCAGTTGTGAACCTCCAACTTTCCAACTTCAATAGTTCACACCAAAAGCATTTGTCCTTGGAACTTCCTGATGCGGAAACTCCCGCCCAAATGTCCGCTTATGTAGAGAGCAGGCGAACGAATCGCCGAGGTCTGCCATCAACACCCATATCAGCTATGAGACAAACCCAGCTCTCTGTACATATGAATGAATTTCTCTGAATCCACTTTCTGCCCTTTCTTTTTTTCTCTTTAACGGCCACTTACAGTAAACACCAAACAACACCATGATCTCAGACTTGATTAAAGACTATCCAGAAGAGATTATCAACTCTCTTGGTGTTCTTATCGCATCTTACGTTATCTTCAACTATTTGATCTATCCGTTGTACTTCCACCCACTATCCAAAATTCCAGGTCCTAAAATATGTGCTTTATCCCAATACTGGATCTTATACATCTCTTGGGGTGAGAAGCGAAACTCATATGTTCATAATTTACATTTGAAGTACGGTCCAATTGTTAGAATCGGACCTAATGAGATAGATATCTCTGATGTCGAATACCAGAAGGATATATACATCAACAACATGAACAAGACCTCATTCTATACCCAGTTCACTAACTATGGCTCTTTCAACACGTTTTCAACAGTTGATAAAAAAGTCCATAGGGAATCAAGAAAGGTGTCAGCTAAGTACTACTCGAAATCCAACATCATGTCTGAATCAATTCAAACCAAAGTGAAGTCAGTCATGGGCAAATTACTTTCTTTGATGAATGAAAACCAATCTAAAGAAATTAATGTTTTTTATCTATGGTCGATGATGGCAATGGACGCAGTCACATCCTTCACATTTGGTGAGAACTACTATGATCCATTATTAGACGATCCATTCGATCATGGTTCGAACATCATTAAGAATTTCTTAATTCAATCATCATCTTGGTTTTGGACTACCCAAATGCCAAGCTTGTACGACATGGTTGTTCCTAAATCTGTCGGTACAGCAACTGCATACGTCTGTGACTGGATCGAAGAACAATTCAACAATTCGTTGAAAGCCTTAGATGACCCAAGCAAAGAAACTTTAATAACGACATTACTAGGTGAAAATTCCAAAAGATCCCAAACCCCATTATTCGATAATCTAAGAGCCAAATCCGAAATCTTTGATCATATAGCCGCGGGCCATAACACAACTGCAACTACTTTAAGTTACTTATACTACGAACTATCGAGAAACCCAGAAGTCCAAACAAAACTTCAATCAGAATTAAAGCAGTTCAACAATGGTACCTTCAAACAGACCACCGATTTCACCTCATTCAACTACGAAGACATTGAAAACTTACCATACATGAACTCCATCGTGAACGAAACATTTAGAATCTATGCTGCTATTCCAGGTCAAGAACCTAGAACAACCCCATCAACAGGGTTACAATGGAGAGGGTCGACTACTTTATCTCCAATTTTGATCCCAGGTGGGGTGACCGTCACAATGCAACCATGGTCCTTGCATCGTAATCCTGAAATCTTTTCAAACCCAGACAAATGGTACCCAGAAAGATGGCTGACTGTCGGTCCAAACCAGTTGAAATTGATGAATAAGCATATGATGCAGTTCGGTAGTGGTACAAGAATGTGCGTTGGAATGAATTTGGCCGTTTGTGAGATTAAGTTAAATGTTTGTAATTTGTTAGTCAGGTATCACGTTGGCCTGGTTGATGGGTTTGATTATGAAAAGAGGGCCCAGATGAAAGATATTTATACTACAGTTCCTGATGAATTCAATGTTCCTATTGTGTTTAACGCTTTGTTAGCATAGTGGTGGTGGTTGATCCGATGCTATTTATTCTATTTATATTTTATATGATTCTTTAACACTATATCTTATTCTCTATTTTCAGCTTTGTTGTATACTTTAACATTAAACTGAATTATTTATTAAACTGGTGTTTATGCCACCCTTTCGCACAGCACAGCCATGATCAATCAGTCAAACCCAAACTACTCCGAAAATCAAATTTATTTCTAGATGGTCCAAACCAACCAACCAACCATCACATTCATCAAACGCACAACATTCAACTCAGCCACCGGAATCACGCATATTTTCCACAATGAATGCACTCAGTAGTACTTCCTGTCAAAACTGCAGGGACAAGAAAGTGAAATGCAATAGAGAACTTCCGAAATGTGAGAAATGCACCAAACTTAAAATTTCTTGCTTATATAGAGAAAAACTTCGAACAGGACCAAAGAGGAGGAAACTCCCAATTGACATAATCGAACAACAACAAACCGCATTCAAAGCTACTATTCAAAGCAGCAAAAACCGTATCTCCAAAAAGCAGCAGGAGTTAGTCCTGTCGAACTTGAACTTATTTGAGATCCTGCCATTACCAATTTGGAACAAACTTCTTGATCAGTTTTCAGGTTCATGCACAGGACTAGATTCACTAGGTCTAACTAAAGAATACCTGTTGAAACTAGCGTCAAGCTCTAATTTCTTGTTAGTCTCGGGCATATTGGCATTCTCATGCAGCATTCATCTTGATTTCAAGAACTATACACACAACCTGAAGAAATGCTTCGAGTATCAGTTCACGTTGCTCAACCCGAGCACAAAATTCAACACTACCACTGACGAAACAATCATCCTGGAGCTATTGCAGGCTTACGCGGTCAATATCTATTTAAGTTTGTTGAGATTCAAGCAGGCGTTGGTCAGAGTTCAGTTATCCGAGAGTGCTGAAACCCTTCAGGTGTTTAATTATACAATGATTGACTTAGTCGCTGATACCATCGACGAATCTAAAGACCATAAACAGATGCAGATGAAAACGTATAAGAGAAAAGTATATTGGACGTTGTATTCAATCGATAAAGTGTGTTCCATAGCTATGGGATTGACTTCTAAGATCCAGGCGAAGGATCATTACGTCGACTTGCCTAATTCCAGACTGAAGTTTAGTGATGCTGTCGCGATATTTGGTAAAGAAGAGGTTGAAGCTGAGTTAAGCTTAGATGAGTATAAGGTACTATTGCTTTCCAAAGCAGAGGATGTGTTGTTGTGGTGTCGGAAATTGACGTATTTGAAAAACTCCAATAGTGCGTTGAAGACGAAGAAACTGGTTATGAAGGAGTATCAAACATTTGTGGATCAATTACAGCATTTTGAAGAGAGAATGAAGGAGGATTTGGATGGTCAAACTGATACATTTGAGTATTTTGCAACATTGGGGTTGTTGTTAGTTGGAGTTAAAGCAATTCTCTCACAGATGATAGTTGAACTATACCCAAGCTTAGAATCGGAATCTACTAGTTATACGGATAAGTTAAAAGCTGATATAATTGAATCACTGTCGTCGATTAAAGATTTGATTCATCCTGAAAGAATTGAGTTCTATCAATCTCATCCATTTTTGGTGTTCTTTATGTATCAGTACTTGAAAGTTTCGTCAATATACATAGAAGACAAAGTGATATTTGAGATAAATTCAATGTTTCTTGATATCACAGCAAAGTTGGCTTCTGGATATGAAAATGCGCTGGCCATGGAAGTTGAGGAAGACTACAGTAAGAATAAACAGAGTGAGTTGTCTTCATGGATATTCCGTATATACTAAGTTTGTTCAATTGATTTCTTCTTTGTTTATGATGTTTACAATTGTTACGATTACGATTTTATGCTTTTTTGTTTGATACATTAACTTTTTTTTTGTCTTTTGATACAGCACACCTGAAAGAAGGCATTATAATTAAAAAATTGAAACAATCATTAAAATAAATCATAGTACGTACAATACACACAAATTTAGAATCACTCTAAAAGAAAAACTTGGACTTAACTTTAAACAGCAGACCACCACTATTGCTTACCAGTTTCACTCTGAACTTTAGGATTTGGAGAAGGGCCACCACCCAGAGCCGAACGAGTCTCAAATGGATTTTTACTAGCATCAGCAAAGCTATCTCCAGAACCAAAGTAGTAGTCTTTGTGGGGGTCATCAGGTATATAGGTTTCACCCGTGAAATCAGGATCATTTTCATCTTCCATAGCTTCTTTTCTGTTTCTTTTATAGGCAATGTATGAAATAACACCCAGACCTACACCAACCACGACCACGGGAATGATCACCGCAAGACATATAGTCAGTGTTGATGTAGAGGAACCAGTTTCGCAGTATTGGGAATTGCTGTTGTTATCACAGTCGTTGTCATCTCTTTTAATGAGTGTGAGTAGATTTATAAACATGGTTGCGAGAGGGTTGATTGAATAATAGATAGCAGGTAAAGTAAGGGGTAAAAGAGGTAGTTTCTTTTTGAATCGTTTTTGGGATGTCTTGGGATGTTTTCTTTTGGACTTGGCTTATGGAGGTGTGACGGTACCTGTTGATTCACTTGAAACAGGAGGGCCGTGCAAGATAGAAGTGGAACAGCTGAAAGGTGATTAAATGTCCAATGGAGTATGGTTTTTTGTGGTTGGTTAAACTAGTAGGGACCAGTTTTCACCAGCTAGTCAGAAGAACTGGTGGTCTAGTACTTGGGCACAGGCAAGAAATGTGTCTTTATCAGGTGTTTCTATACAATATGTTTGTGGGCGTGTCTATCTCAGGCGGAAAAGGCTGATGACGTAAAGCGGCTTGAAATTTCACTGCGCCACATTAAAGCCTCCTGCCTCGAGATCCCCTTTTATTGGAAGGTATTTTCCAACCCTTCTTCTTCTTACTATAACACTCCAACGTCTTCAAGTTTAGTCATGACTTTTTTTGGCTACTACATTATATCATCAACTTAAGGATACCTCTGGATACAGCAAGAGGTTTGTTGGGAGAAGGCTGTTCAGTTATTAGGATAACACGATACCACCCTTTAGACTTGGTGCTTCACCGACTCCCATTTACTGCTCCTAAAAAAAAAAAGCTTTAGGTGGTCTGTGAGAGATTTAAACTGTTCTTTCAGCTAATCCATTATATTGCTTACAACATGTCGGAGAGAAATTGAAGCCTGGTGTTACATATTCCAAGTTCAAGTTACCTTGTTGTTACTCTAAAATCGTATGGGTTTCCTCATTTAAAGTTTGGTGGGAATGCCATAGACCCAGTTTTTTCATCACTCACGTTAATATCAAAAGTCATGATAATTCCATAAACAGTTAAAAGATTAGGATAACTCAAAAACAAAAATACTGAATTGAGTGAAATTAATGAAGCCTTAAATGCATCATTGGAAATCATCAAGAGAATCAAAATCAAGTCCTAATTTGGAAAAATTTTGTAACTTGTTCTGTGAGGGGCCTCCAGTATCATTATGATGTTCTTGGGATGGCATGTGATCAATGTGCTCTCTAGATTCCTTTACAGATTCTGCATTTCTCAATTGCCTCTTAATGGTCTTTGAAGGCATTTGGTGATCTAACTCCAATCCTTTTCAAACTTCTTTTTTTGTGCTTTAGTCATAATGGCATGTCTTTACCGAGGTGTATTTCCAATATGGTTTTGAACTTGGATTGGCCCTGGCTGTTTTATTGTTAAGCATGGTGATCGCTTAACACTAAAACGATCGTCTAGCTCGTAAGCTCAGAACACTTATCTGGAAGCAACTGGGAAATATTAGATACTAAAAAACATATTGTATTTTGTATATATGATATACACTGATGTATAATTTTTAAAACAACATGAGCTTTTAACAATATTGGTAGCTTGTAGCAGTTACTGACACGCGCACGCAGGTGGCGGAAATTAGAACCTGACGAAAACGGCCTTCAACACTTTTCAAGTCAAAATCAATGAACCCAACCGCCTCTTTCCTTTTCAACAACCAAACAACATAAGCACGGGTCATTCCACATCAATTCCCATCCACAGCAACTATGGCGAGCAATAACTCGACACACGAAACAAACATTGTAAGAAAAACAGATCAAGATGCATTAGCATCAAGATTATCCACACACATGTTACGATATCCACCTCAAGATCCATATTTGATTCCGCTAATCACACAATTTCTAAAATTACAAAAGAAAGTGGTTATTGAAACAAATGATGACTTATCAATGGGTATGAAATTGAAGTTACAAAGAGAACTAAATAAACAATTCTTTAGTTTGTTCGATGATAATGGATTGAAACAACAACGCTCTGCTAGTACTGGTGGCGGTCTTCCTAAAAATGGCTCTGGGAGTAGATCGTTGTTCACCGGTAGTTCACCATTTGGTAGTCCTACTGGAGGATTTGGTGGCTTTCCACCAGGCATGCCTGGTGGAAACAATTACAAAAGTCCTGTTATTAATAGAGGTACTTGGTTACGTACAGCTTCAATCAATATGGTCATTAATGATTTCTTACAAACAAATCTGAAAGACAATGCACAAGTTCAAATAATTAATTTGGGGGCAGGTAACGATACCCGATGTTTCAATTTATTATCCAATGATTCCAAGTATGCAAACAAATTAAAAATTATAGAAATTGATTTTGAAGAATCATGCAAATTGAAAAAATTCAGTATATTAGGGTCAACCGAATTACTAAATATAATCAAACCACAGTCATCAGAAACAGTTCCAAAAAATTACAATGAATGGGAATCATCATCACCTGAATTGATAACTCCAAACTATATGTTACTACCAGCTGACCTTCGTGATATACCAGCATTGGAAGACTTACTTAAGTCAAACAAAATAGATTTTCGCATGCCTACTTTATTCTTATCGGAATGCTGTATATGTTACTTAAGCCAATTTTCATCCAATGATTTATTGAATTTTTTAAAACAGAGTTTTACTAATGGTGTATTCTTAATATACGATCCAATTGGAGGCTCGGAGAATGAACAATATGGCACTGTGATGTCTCAAAATTTGAGCAACAGAGGGATCAAAATGCCATGCTTGATGGCATATGGGACTGTAGAGAAGCAGATTACTAGATTCATAGATGAACTTGGATTCCATGATAGTAATGGTACTGTTTGGGTTAAGGATTTAAAGGACGTTTACCATAATTGGATGAAAAGAAGTGATGTTGAAGATATCAGTAGCTTAGAGTTTTTAGATGAGATGGAAGAATTGGACTTGATTAACAAGCATTATCTTCTGATTGTTGCTAGTTGGGGAAATGTTAAGTTCAATGATGGTTATAATTAAGGAATTTGTTTTTTTGTGCAAATGGTAGCATTTATTGTATATGCTTAGCTATTATTCACTTAATGGGAAGTAATACTTTACTTATACAAAAATTTACGAATTTGGCTTTTTAAAGTAGGAATTACATATGAGCCAACTGTAATATAGTTAGTTATGTAGCAGTTTTGTGTCCTGTAATATTTCCAATCAGGAAAATACCTTTCTGAGGTTCCAACAGTGAATATCTAGAACAAGTGACATGAATAGACCCAAATTATTGATTTCAAAAAACTGTATTATGAGATTCAAAGATATGTACAAAGGAGAAGGATAAGAAGGGCATCATGAGACAAAGAAAAACAATAGAAAAACAGACAAATTATAAGAAGATTAATTAATAAACAAAAAGAAATGGGAATAAAGTCATAATCATTTAAATCTAGCATCTTTATCATCAGTAGCGGTGATATATCTCTTCAAACCACACCATGTAGCGGCACCTAACGTCATTAAAACGGAAGAGTAACCCATTGCTTTTAAACCTTTAGTACTTTTAAATAATAAACCGGAAATAAAACCAGATGCTAGAGAATTATAGTCATCATGAACACCTCTGTATGCATCCAGACTTGAATCGATTATATTATAATAAATCGCCAAAACACCAGCTGAATTACCTAAATGAGGACCATGCTTGGTAACTTGATTCAAAATAGTATTTAATTTTAATTTAAATGGCATGCCTTGCAATTTAGTGTTTGTAGATATTTGTTTCAATCCTTCATTGATACCTCTGAAACCACCGACACCTAAACCCATAACATAAACTGTACCGGCACCATAACATAAATCATCAGTCCAACCTCTAGATGGCAATAAACCATTTGATGTACCTGCCACAGTATTTAATTTTTCATCTTCCAAGTCCAAATATTCAATGTCTTTATCTAGCCCAGCTAACGGATGTAATTTGGATGGGTCCAAGTATTGTGAGTTTAATATTGATTGAATGTCTACTGTGCTATTGGATGATGGTTGTTGTAGTTGTGCAGGAGTTGGGTCTAAAGTAAGATCTTTTTCAGGACTTAAAGTTTGCTCCTGTTGCTTCTTAGGTGGTGCCCCAAATAACCAGGACATGATCTCTATGATTAAATATGGTTAGTCAGTTTAGTGTTTTTTTTTTTGTTATAGGAATTTCCTGCAAATTGGTCAAATCGATATCGATCGTTCTCTCGGTTCCGTTTGACGAATTCGAAGATTTTTCATGAAATTTGGTAGGCTGTGCAACAACATCGATCGACTTAAGGTAGAGGTCGACGCGAGTGGAACGGGAAACCGGCATATCGACGCAAGCGGAACTGTGGTGCTTTTTGCTTATCAAATTCATTAGTGACTCTGATGAAGCCGTGTAAACTCAAGTATACTCCTTCCTTTTTCGTGGCATCTAGAGACATACACAACTTACGTATAATAGATTCATAATGGAAAGACCACATTCAGCCAAGTCAATGAGAGATTGGTCTCTTGGATTGTTTTTTTTAGCATGTGTGGTTATTCTTTGGGTTTTATCGTCATTTTTACTTAATGCCATCTTTGTGAATGATTCCAGTTCATACTTAAAGCCCTTTTTCATTACATGGATAAACACAGCTTCATTTGCACTATACTTGATACCATATTACTTAGATCAAAGGAAAGAACAGCAAAAATCAGCTGAAGCTGGTGATGAAATTGAAGATGACATCCCAGTTTCAAGTTTTGAGCATGATGATTTAATAACTGACGAAGAATCAACAAAAGTGGCTAAATTATCCCTTAATGAGACGATGCAACTGGCGTTTTGGTTCTGTCTGTTGTGGTTCCTATCCAATTTCTTGAACAATGCATCTTTGATATTCACTTCCGTTTCTTCCCAAACTATATTATCATCATCTTCTTCATTGTTCACGATAATTGTCGGGTATATTTTCAAAGTTGAGAAGATTAATTATATTAAGCTGATATCCATAGGGTTGTCATTTGTTGGTGTGTTGTTAGTTACCAATAATGATGATCCAACTAGTTCAAATACGACAAGTGGTGTCATTTGGTTAGGTAATTTACTTGCATTATTGGGTGCTTTATGTTATGGTATCTATTCAATTTTGTTAAAACTTAGAGTGAAAGACGATTCTAGAATGGACATGAGACTGTTTTTTGGATTTGTTGGTGTTTTCAATACTGTTTTATTATGGCCCTTGATTTTAATTTTAAATTTTACAAATTTGGAAAAGTTTGAGCTGCCCGAAACAAAACAGATTTATCTTGTTATATTTATTAATTGTATGATGTCATTCTTGGCTGATTATTTATGGGCTAGATCAACGTTACTAACTACCCCGTTAACTGTGACGGTTGGGTTGTCGTTGACTATTCCTGTGGCAATGGTTTTAGAGTTTGTGATTAAGAGACAAGTTAATTCTTTCGCTTACATTTTTGGCGCTTTCTTAATTTGTTTGTCGTTCTATTACATTAACAAAAGTGAAAAAGATGAAGAAGCTCGTTCATAGGATACCCGACCAATACTTATAATATGTTTTGTGTTTGTTCTACATTTATTTATAAATATACCTTGTCTGCGTTTTGTTTCTGTACCCGTTCATCTAGTTTGAAAATAAAATTTAATGTACATTAAGGTCTTAGTAAATTTATATAATTTTGACAGGATTGTAAGGATATCCTGTATCTTTATAATCCACATAAAGGTTTAGAAAGCCATTGTAACTTAAGAACAACAACATTGATATACTTAGCGCTAAAAGCCACCACATATTATCCTTCTTCTTTTCATCCTTCTTTTCGCCATCCTTCAACAGACTAACTTCGATCAACAGTCCAAACAAGGTTGCAATGATTAATTGAGCTCCAATGCTTTCAAAAACTTCAACACCAAGCTGCATTCGAGCACCATCGTAAGCCCACAAGGCACCATTCCCTTCCTTATTTTGAGTAATTAATGGAACGCCTCGTTGTAGGCAAAAATTTAATCCAGATATGTTGACAAGACACAAACTAATACAAATGACACAATACAGCCATCTAGAGGCACCGTATAATTTAACTGATTTAATTAAGAAGTAAAATAGAGCACAATACGTAACCACTTTAGTTGGCTCAATCTGAGTGAAATCATTAATTATGATATCAATGTCACAAGATGAACTGACTAATTTGGCCAATCTAAGCAGTAATTCCTGTTCATCAAACACAATAAATCCTGAATCTTTGGAAACAGGCAGAACAAATTGATAATGCTCACTATTAAACCCTATTTCTAAAGGTCTAGGTAGTCTACCATCATTTGGTGGTTGGAGAGACATTGAAGCAGGATAGTATATTTTATCAGAAGGTGGATAAATCCACATTTGAGGACCCTGAGATAAATTCAGGGTTGATAGGTAATCTGTTTCGTCTTCATATTCTAAGAAAAAGATAGATTGTGAATTTGGATACGTTTTCAATACATGATTAGCTATTCTATGATAAGCTTGATTAAATTTGTTGTTGTTGGAAACAGTCACAGCAGACTGGTTGATATTTCCTGGAGTTAGCTTTATTACTAAGTAGTAGTCCTTGTCGTCGTTGAAATATTGGGGGATTTCATCTTTTGAAGTTATTCTGATGATTCCGCTGTTGGATAGTGTGTTTTCTTGTTGTTGTTGCTTCAAGGCGTGCTTTGCAAAAGCCGAAAAACCTGTTTGTACGAGTAACAGAGAATGTAATATGAATCTAAATAGTTTCATGCTGTGTCGTTATTTATATTTGTGTTGAGTTATCTGATAAAAGAAGTGGATGCCAGATGCCAGAATCCGAATTTCTATTAGACCCATTAGCCTATTATTTGCACGCTGATGAGATGGCAGATCCTTCTTTTGTCTTCTGTCTCCCACCATAAGTAAACGCTTGACAGATATCCTTCAAATATATATTGCCAGACCCCAAGTTCAGTTCAACTCTTATTATGTTAATCTCAGCTATTTACCACTTTGCGGTTATTTTTTGCTTTAAAGTCTTAAAATTATAAGAAAACTTTGTATAAATAAAAACTAAATAAACATAAAGTAAAACCAAAATTAGCTACACAGAATCCCCTGTCTTGTCATCTTTACCATCATTATTAGCTGACTGTTCACAGAGTTTCTTCAAATACATGGCTCTATCAAAGTATTGATTGGGATGAACAATAGTACTGTGATCGAGTGAAACACCCTTCACTTTCATGGCATAATCAATGTCATCCTTAAAAATCATTTCGAACACTTTAGTACAAGCAACTTGATATTCTCCACGTTCACTTAAATCTAAAACATCATCTATCTGATGGCCTTCATTTCCCAAACCCAACTTTGTAAGCATCTCTCTTAATTCATCTCTATGTAAATCACGATATACACAACCATGGTATTCACCCTTGAACGGCTTAGGTTTAGCTAGAATGGTCTTGCAATCAAATGGTTTATAATTGATTCTTCCACCCTCCAATCCATAATTGTGTCTAAAATTATATCTGTATTCTTTATTAAATCTTTCAATAGTCATTGAGCCACCTTCTGTGAATTGATTTTTCCAGAATTTCAAGCCTTCTTCAGCTGATAACCCAATACCTTTCAAAAACAGTGATAGCTGCTGTCTGCCCTGATATTTTAAATGGTGATCGACCTTTAAAGCGTCTAATAATCGTTGCATACATAATGGCATATACCGTTTGAACGAGTAAACAGTTTCGGCATTGATTTCACTATTTTCACCATTTCCATTTTCAGAACCATCGTGATACTCATTTGAGATGTAACCCTTTGATAAATTATTTAAAACCGGAACTAATCTATCATCTTCATCTATACCAAGTAATCCACTGACAGTTATATCTAATTGCTTTTTCAAGAATTTGGAAAATTCATTAACTATTAAACTCAATTGTTGGAACTGGCCAACATAAACATAACCACCAGATAAGAATGCACCACGAGTGGAAACTAATTCAGGGATATATTCAAAAGGTAATTTATAGAAAACTTGACTTTTCACGAAATTTCTAACTTGATCATCGGTAATTTTAACACCTTGAGCAGACCCATTTTTCAATAGATACTTAACAGCAACATATGAACAATTGTACAATTGGTCTTCAAATTCGGCTTTCTCAGAATCTGTAGCCTGAATCCATGGTAAATCAATCGAGTTAACAAATTCACGTTGTTCAGAATAACTTAGAGTATTGTATCTTAATTTGAACAAAGTAGTTTCTGCCTTAACAAATCTCGCTCTTAATTCTTCACTTCTACAAAATGCAAGTCTCAAAATATAATGCGAAAAATGGTCTTTCTTACGTTCTTGATATAATGAAGTTGGCTTTTTAGGTGGAACGTTTAATGGTAAATACTTGGCTAGTTGTTTTTCCATCACGCTTTCCATTTCTTTGTAACCCATCGATCTAGCCGCACAGTTTTCAATTTCTAATAAAATCTTTAATCTATCAATAGCCCAAGTTTCGAATTCTTCTAAGGTGATTTCTTCAGATGGTGGCAATCTATAGAATGATAGACGTGTTGGATAAATTGAAAGGTCGTCATGGAACTTGTGTGAATGGTCAAAAGAGGTGTCGTAATCAAAGTTTCTACGACCATCTGTCTTTCTCTTTACTTTTCTAAACATTTTGAAATAGATTTGATGATTTATGGATGCTTTGATGATGCTGCTTTGCAGACATGTGTGTGAGTAGAAAACAAGTTAAAACGCGTTCAGTTTATTTTATTCCAAAAGAAAACGCGCTACAGTAGACAAGTTCGACTCTGATGTGAAGTGGACAGTTACTCTTGTCGACAGATTGTTAATCCACCACCGAAAATCGCAAAGACGGCAAAATCATCTTGGTGAAGGTACTATTAACAATTACTTAACACAGATTACCCTCTAGCTTTATTTCAAATTAATTAAATAATGTCACAAAGTATAGAGCAGCCATTAAGTATTAAATACTCCAATCTTCAAAAAGATATCGAAATTTTGAACTCTTTGCCTGTCCGTAAAGACTCTGAAGAATACTCAGCAAAATTCAAATCAGTTTACCAGAATGCGTTATCGATTCAAAACAAAATCACACAACTCAATTTATACAGTTCTAATGAGACTGTGGATGAGATCCAGACAAATTATTTACAGTATTTGGCTATTGATTTTATAATTGCTAAATTATTTGAAAATGGAGGTGGAATAACAGAAAGATTAAGGAATTTAAAAATATCAAATTTAAGTTATATTAAATTTTTGAATCATTGTGATGATTTTGAACTATTAAATAACAAGCAAAGCAGGCTAATAGAGAATTTAAATGATGAGATGTCATTGGATTCATTTGAAGCTGGCTCGGATTCTAAAAATGCGGTCAATAGACGTGAATTCAAAATTCAAAATTATAAAATGGAGAAACAATTAACGTCAAACTTAAAGCAATTCAAACGAGACGAGAACGACGATTTAACTGGATTAGATGATGAAGTTGTCAGAAAAATATATTTAGATCAATTGAAACTAGATATTTTGAAAAGTATCCAATCTTTAGAGTCAAATTTAATGGAAATTCAAATGCTAAAAAGTATGCCACCACGCCCAAAAATACCATTACCGCATCAGCCAGAACCTTTGGATGATAGGGAAAAGGAAAAAATGAATGTTTTCACCGATAAGTTTACTACAAAATTAGAATTCAATCCAAATAACAAAGACAATAAAAACACATTGGTTTCCAAAGAAGGTAAAGTGCTGAAACCATTCACAATAGTTTCGTCGAGACAACAGTTACAGAATAAAGTCCAAGGTACCGGACAATATTTGCCTACAATGACAGTGGAGGAATTGGTTGATCAAGAGTTGAAAAATGGCGGCATGGTTAAACCCCAAGCTCCAGAACCCGAAATAGATGAAGATAACGAAGAACTAGCCGATAAAGAAACTTACAAGAAGCGTGAATGGGATCTCTTCACTGAGGCCAATCCTAGAGGGTCTGGTAATACTGGGGCAAACCTTGGTTAATTTATGCTGTAATTTGCTTTTTCAGTTTTTCAGTGTATAACAGTAATTTGAATTCGGTGAAAATCACCAAGAGAAAATGAGCCGTGCACGCCGAGCGCAAAAATGACAGCATTGAATGGAAACGATCTTTTCTAACTTGTAACAGTTCAGGATTGAACGACAACTGACAGGCCAGAAGACTTAAGAATCAAACACATAGCACAATATGAGCTTTGTTCCTACCCAGTTCAGTTCGTTCACCTCGAACTTCGATTTTGACAAACTTAGGGTATGTGTTAATACAGTCTAGAAGTCTTGATCCAGTTTTGATCTGAAAATTAAAAGATCAACTTTTCTCTTTCTGCATAGTAACCAAGAGTTTCAAAAATACTAACTGCATTCACTCATATAGACCGAAACACAATCCACATTCACATCCAGATATAACTCTTTGAGAAAACCAAATGATTTCTTTGATATTTCAAGATTTTCTAAACCAAACAATGTTTTCGAGTTGCAACAACGAATCAGTTTCAACTTAGGTTATTTCCAAAACAACTATATATTAATAATCCTTTTAATCTCGTTATACTTCATCATAACAAACTTTCCGTTATTAGTCTTGATTATATTTGACGGTGCTTGCTTTTACGGTATTAAGAGATTATTCGGTAATAATTTAGAAGAGTTGGCTTTTGGCCCAATTAGATTAAACAAAAATGTCATTTTAACTATCATTATCTTAATAAACTTGCCTGTTTTATTGATCTCCTCTCCTGTGTCTACCTTATTATGGGTTGTTGGCTTGAGCGCTATCTTGTGTGTGACTCATGCTGCTTTAATTGACAAACCACTTGAAGCTACTTACTCTGATGCTGTTTAGTTCAATTAGTTAATGTTATCAAAATCTTTCTTGTTACACAACCTCTTTCCCTTTCCGTTAAATCTTTTTTTTATTGTTGTGAATTACTCTTGGTTGTTTAGAAAGATACCGGAGAATGAGTGTTTTAAGTATATATTATTTTGTTTCTATTTGTTTAAAGAGCTTTTATTGCAATATTTATTCTTTCACTTTCTAAGTTGTATTGCTGATTTCAACTTTTTTCACCCTTTTTTGCACTTAACTTTTGTTTGTTTATAATCTTTTGTTAATTTCCCTCTTCTTTTTTGTGTTTACATGTTTTTGCTTATGTATCATTCTTTCACTCTTTGTATATCTTACGTCAATTCATTGGTACCAGAGGCTGACCAATTCGCATACGGCTTCATTTGAACTATGCATTATCCGCTGTCGTCCCATTTTGAAATTTTCCAATCTATAAAGGGGTTTAATTGATTTGAAAGTTAAAGGGATATTCCTTCAGCAAACCGCCTCAGGGCTCGTCTAGTGCACGGATGTAATGTGCATCTTTCGTGAATCAGAATCGTAACAAAAACTCCCGCTATCTTGATTAACCAAAAAGAATTAACCAAAAAGAATAATATAAATATAAATGAATGAATCTACAAATATACAAATTCATAAAGCAAACTCTAAAACTACACAAATTTAAAGAACACAAATCCAGTAATAGAAACTCTAGCCCAAATCAACAACAACAAAGAAACAACGCAAGAACAACCAGCAAAGACAATCATATTGTTGTAATTATGAATAGTTTGCTCATTAATAAACTGGGACCCAACAGGCATAGAAACCAAATTACCAAATGCAACTATGAAATAACAAGTGGCAAATCTAGATGCAAACAACCTCGTATGAGAAATCTGTGCAACTATTGTTGCAGTTAATGAATATGATCCTCCAAATGCAAAGCCGTATAAAATGGCAAAGATGTATAGTCCTGTGAAATTGTAGTATGGTAACCAAACTGCAAATATCGATGTAACCATAATTGCAGACATCATTACCATGACATTGAATCTGCCTAGGTAATCACCTAATATGTTAGGAATTAGTTTACCCACTATCGCAGCTGAGTTCAAAGCTGTTAATAAAATGTACGAGCTTGATTCAGACATGCCTCTGACTAACGCATATGTGGAAATGTATGTGATGACCAATAAAATTGAGAATTCATTGAAAACAAAAGCAAGAGTGGTAATTGAAAAGGTCTTATCTTTAAAATATCCAATGTCTAACATATCGATAATGTTTTTCCATGCTGAGTTTTGTTTAAGTTTTTCATCTGCTATATGAGAATTTCTATCACACACCATGGCATACGACATGATACATAATCCAACACAAATAGAAGCTAGGACAACCATAGCTTTTACATAGCCTAGCCTAGGATATAGGTCTCTTAACATAATTGGAAAAAAAACACCAGTTAACGAACCCATTTGAGCAATACCCAAAGCCAAACCTCTTTTTTTGAGAAACCAATGGGAAATAACAGCAACTAAAGGATTTAGCATCATACCAGACCCGATACCAGAAGCAAATCCAAAACTAAGAATAAAATGCCATAATTCAGAAGAATAAGCGCAAGCGTACAATCCACCACAATTTAAAATCATACCGGGAATCATAACTTTCTTAATTCCATAACTATCAAACAACGGACCAGAGATAATACCCATGGATAAGTTGCAGAACATATAGATTGAGAAAACCCAGGAAATAGAAGATATTTTAACATCTTTCAATTGATTTGATTGAATGTACAACTGTATACTACTGATGGTTTGCATGATACCAAAAACAGTCATTAGGCCAAACATGGATCCAAATACCGTTATCCAGGCTTTCAACCCACCTTCTGGAAAATTGGAAGCATCTTCATGAGCAAAAGCATCGTAGTTCTTACCCTTTTGGATCTCCGTTGCTGATAAGAGTGGAATTTCGTCGGGTGTCTGGGAGTAGATCTGTTGTTTCTCTATGTCTCGACTTTCTGTGTTTGTTATAGACTGTACATTGTTCATCTTTAATGACATCGTTATTAAGGGTTATCTATTGGAAATAAAAACACCGTTTGAAAAATCTAACAAAAAGAAAAAAGTCTAGTAAAAATGTTTTTATTCAAGGTCTGAAAATTGCGTGGGCTTTTAAAGTTGAGGCCCTTTTCCGCGCCAGCGGACTTCGGCGGCTTAAGCCTAAACCTAAATAAAGAACCATACGTATTATCCCAATAATCAAATTTTTGATGAAATATAATCAAATGTATAAAAAAAAAGTTGCTATAGCTATAAAGTCTATAAAGTAAAACGAAAACATTAATTCAAACCCTAATTCAAAAGTCTAAAGAAAATTTCAATCAGAAGGTTTAACACCTAAACCATTAATGTTTCTAAACATTAAAACACCATTATCACCTTCAACGAATTGGCAAGCTCTATAAGATTTCCATAAACTGGACCACATACTTTCCTCGGAATGCCTGTAATGATCACCCATAACTTCTTTTATTTTTTCAGAAGCAATTCTGGCATTATAAAATGGAATTCTAGAAACATAATGGTGTAAAACGTGAGTTTCACAAATATCATGGAAGAAAAACCAACCAGCAAATCCAAATTCTCTATCAATAGTGGCAGCGGCACCTCTAGCAAAGTTCCACTCGTCGTTACTGTAGTGTGGTAGAGTGATATCAGTGTGTTGCAAATAAGTAATGAAAACTAACCAATGGTTAGTAAAAATATATGGCAAGAACCAACTAATGAAGCAATTGAAAACTCCAAAATATTGAATCCATTGATAAACAACAAAAGATTGAATCAAGAGTCCAAGATCAGATAAAACGATGAACCAATAATCTTTCTTTTCAAAAATAGCAGATGATGGATTGAAATGAGAAACACCAAAACCTGATTTACCTTCAAACTTTTGGCCAGTGACATTAGTCAATAAATGGGCCCACCAACCACCAAATTGTTGAATTAATAAATAAATTAAGCTTGAAATTGGAGAGTCAGCTGTGATTTCGGATAATGAGATAGTTTCAATATTTCTTTCATGCTTGAATTCTTCTTTAGTTCTTGGTACATAAACAGTATCTCTTAGTATATGCCCGGTACCTTTATGATGTTTACTATGCGAAGATTTCCATGAAAAGTAAGGAACCATTAAATAAGAGTGCAAGACCCAACCAACAGTATCGTTAACCCAACCATAATCTGAGAAAGCTTGATGACCACATTCATGAGCCAGAATCCAGATACCAGTGTACGGTAAAGATAAAGTAATTGCATATGATAACCATAACAAACCTCTAGCAAAAGCATTTGGAACTTGGGGAGTAAATGTATGGGCAAAGTACATAAAAGCACCGCAAACAACGATATCTCTGAAAACGTAGTAGAAAGAAGTCAGCAACCTTCTATTATAACATTCACCTGGAATTGCACTTAAAATATCTTTGATGGAATAATCTGGGACTTTGAATTCATCTCCAATAGTGTTGATTGCAGTTAAATCCTTTGTGGAGTGTCTGAAACCACCAAATTTGCCCTTTATTTGTGTTGTAGCAGAACTTGCTCTGAAGCGGTTATCAGATCCACTTGATATTGTAACAGAAGACATTATTTAGTAACAAATTATAGCAATAGCCTCAAGGATTAAAAGTATCAAAAAGAACTGCTACAGTAGAATTTTTTTTCCGTGCAAGACTTGAACTTAAGCTGAATTCAATCCAATCAAATCTTCCTGAACAGACGGGCTTCGGGTTTGGGTTTAACTTGCTCCCAAATGGCCCGCGGGCAGGATACTCCAATTGAGCCGAGTCTCACCGGGAAAACATGAATAAGGTGAATTAAAAATACACCTTTACACCAGATAAGAAATAGTTGGCATTTATACCAGCCACCTAAGCCACCATTTTAGCTCTTTTACTGCGCCATACGCCACTGATAAGCAGCTCGATTCACAATTCACGACAGATGGATGATTCAGAATAACAACTCTTCCTTTTAGTTGGATTTGATCAAACACAAAACCTAATTGGGTTAGACACATATCATAGTCCAAATGAGCTCTCGTTTGTTACTACCATTTCTTTTTACCCTGGTACTACTCCTAGCTTTCTTTAAAGACAACCTATTCTCAAGTTTATACAAGCCTTTGGGCTTTTACCATTTGCAAAAGATAACTCCGGATATAGCCTCAGCATCGTTAAATCCAACTTTCTCTACTACTGGACATAGATTCAGTATTAAGCATATATATCATAGTTTGCCTGCTAAAAACATCCACAGGCGATTGGATATAACTCCCCAATTCAAGGCGTCCATATTAAAGACATTTACTGCAAACATCGCCAACAGCGAAGGCCAATACTTCTACAACCATAACGAGTCCATCACAGTAGGAGACTTGGATTTATTTGAGAATCAGTTGCCATTTTTTCATGAATTCAGCTTGAAATCAAAACAATCTGAAATACTCAGACTTAAACATAGAGATCCTGATTTCGTTGAGTCGTACTTGAACTTTGCATTAGAGGTTGGACAAGATGAAGCAAATAAAGTTAATTTGGATTGGCAAAGAGATACAATATCAGTCCCAAATATTACGGATACAGAAACAATTTTAACTTTGGCTTTAATGTCCTCCGACGCTTATGCTCATTTACCTGAATCTGCTGATTGGGAAGATGTGGGAGGAGATTACAACTTGACTGATTCGTTCGGATGGTTAAATGATGGCCTTCGTGGCCATGTCTTTTTAAGTGACGATAATTCAACTGTTGTTATTGCTATTAAAGGTACTTCTGCTGCTGGTATTGCCAGTGGTGAAGAAACTGTTGAAAATGATAAAATTAATGATAATTTATTATTCTCCTGTTGTTGTGCTAGAGTTTCTTCGCTTTGGACAACTGTTTGTGACTGTTATGAAGGTTCATATACTTGCAATCAAAATTGTTTAGAAAAAGAAATGAGAAGGCAAGATAGATATTACAAAGCAACTTTAGATCTTTATAGAAACGTTACCAGCATGTACCCTAAAGCTGAAGTTTGGGTTACTGGTCATTCATTAGGTGGCTCTTTGTCTTCATTATTAGGTAGAACGTTTGGGTTACCTGCTGTAACTTTTGAAGCCCCTGGCGAGTTGCTGCCTACTAAGAGATTGCATTTACCAATGCCTCCAGGACTTCCCTCTGACTTGGAACATATTTATCACTTTGGTAACACAGCCGATCCAATTTTTATGGGTGTTTGTAATGGTGCTTCATCAACTTGTTCAATAGCTGGTTATGCGATGGAAACTCAGTGTCATTCAGGCCAGCAATGCGTTTATGATTCAGTCAATGATTTAGGATGGCATGTGAATATGTTGAATCATAGATTAAGAACAGTTATTGATAACATTCTAAAAGTTTATAATGAAACTGCTGAATGTTCTAAATCTCCTCCTTGCTTAGATTGTTTCAATTGGAATTTTGTTGATCATTCAAGAGATCACTGGAAGAAGACAACCACCTTTTTATCCCCGACCCCTACTCCTACGGATGGTGATGGAAAAAAGTGTTTGAAGAGAACATGGTATGGTAGATGTTATAAATGGGAAGGTGATGATAATGATGATGGTGATGATGAAAGCAGCTCAGCCGTTACTACAACAAGTACCACAAAAGCAACTAAAAACCCTACATCTACCACCACTTCCACTAAAAGTTCGACTGATAGTACAAGTAGTAGTTCTACAACAACGAAAGCCACTTCAACATCAGCTGAATCAGAATGCTTATCATGGTCATGGCTAGGTTATTGCCTTGAATATGGCCATAAAAAACCTTCTGTTACTGGCAACAACGCAAAATCTGCTTCTACCTTAGTCTAAATCTTAGTTTCAAATTATTAGTGTTTTACATATATTCACCATCATCAATTATTGCATTTTGATTTTATTTTCTTACTTCAATTCCAGTTTTGTTATATTATTTTTGTTTATTTTTATCATTTTTTTGTTGATTTCTAGCCATTTTGCTCTTTCAGTTTCAAGTTTTAAGACTTTTAGTTCGTCATTTCTTACTTTCACTTTTTTGGGTTATTCATTTTTATATAGGTTATATATATTCTTAATTATTATTTGATTAATCAAAGTAAAAAAAGGGTAAAATTACATAAAGTTCCAAAGGATACCTGAAGTATAGCCCGAACCATGACTCCCATCAACTTTTAACAGATTATTATGTTTCTTATGAAAGCTATACAACAATTTCCCTCATTCAAAATACTTCAAAGCCAAACTACAAAGTAACAATTTATCCAATAAACCCAAAACTTCAAAAGGCGGCAAGCCTGCTCATGTTAACAAATATACTGAATCCACCACACCTGATTATTTCGGTGTCAGCCACTCTTTTAGTAGAGGGCAATGAAGCAAGTCTCATTCAGGACTATCGTCGCGTTCTCTCCGTCCAGACCCCAAAAGTTTAATCCGAACTTGGAGCCATTATGCGACGAGACGAGAATCTGGGGTTTGCTACCCGATTTTCTGCAAACCAGTAATCCTTTTCATCATTTACAATAAAGGTAGCTTATATAATATAGTACGAGTGAATGCAACTGAGTCAGTTCAATGGCACAATCACATCTTCCGACACGTAGAATATCAATGGTTGAAGAACTGAAACAACACCAAGCATTACCCCAATCATCTATACAAGAACCAAGCAGGTCAGACAACCCCAATCCACTGAATGAAACACAGCAAGAATCAACTTGTGATCCTAATGATGAATTAACAAGTCTTAGTTTGATCTCTACTTCATCAGAAAAATATCAAGAAGAAGAACAGCAACAACAGCAGCATCCATACTTACCTAACATATCCGTTCAAGAAAATCAAAAAGATATGCAATTATTTTTAGATGCAATCCTAAACACATCCAGTTGGGGTATCCGAAACTTGAATGTGAAACCAGGAGATTCTGATTTCTTGATTTGGTTTATTTGTGATTCTTATTTCCCATTATTCTCAGCTTGTGTGGGTCCATTATCTATCATGTTTTCTATCTCATCTATTGTTTGTACCTGGAAACAAGAGATTAAAACGGGAAAGTTTGTGAAAGATGACGATTGGTTGTATATAATTAACGGCGTTTCTATTTTTTTAGCAGCAGTGTCTAATATTTCGTTATTATTGAATTTTAGAAAACAGATAAGATACACCTTCAGTCAGGTTATTTCAATCAGCGGCTGGGGGTTAGCTTCTTTTATCATGGCTGGAGCAATTGTTGGATTCCATGTTGACTATATGAACAATGAATATTATTTGAATTATAGATTATCATATGGCTTTTGGTTCGCTTGTTTTGCTGTTGTTATTCATTTTACCAATTTTGTTTTATTGTTATTGAATGACTTCGGATTTCATTTGAAAAAATATAAGCCAGTTTTCAATATCAACAACGTTCAAAAATCATTAATGATCCAAAGCATTTTTGTGGCTTTTTGGTTGCTTGTTGGTGCAACTACCACATCTAGAGCTTTCAAGCTGAATTTTGGAAACGCGATGTATTATTGTGTTAACGGTATAATTACAATTGGTGCTCAACAATACGTTCCGACAAATCATGGAAGTCGGGTATTATCTTTATTCTGGCTTATTATATCCTTGGTTGCATTTGGTATGGTTGCTTATACAGTCAGTGAAATGGTTATTGGGTTTTCTCAATCTACTATTTACTGGAATAAAATCAATAGGTTAAGGGTACAAGAATTTTCTAAATCTGATGGTGTGAATATCACATCCAAAAAATCATTTGAAGATATGAGACGTGTCTCTTATAAAGCTTTAATTATGCAGAAGCTGTCTTTATTGGTAGGCATCAAATTCATGTTTGCCTGTACTTTACTTGGTGGCGGATTAGGATTTTGTTTGCTTGAACACTGGAGTTATGGATTCAGTGTTTATTTTTGTTTTGAATGTTTGATTACGTTAGGCGATGGAAGAATGGAACCAAAATCTCCTGGTGGTAGGGCATTCTTTTGTGTTTGGGGCCTTGGTGCTATACCTGTGATGTCCATGTTGATTTCATCCCTTGTAGATGTTGTGCTATATATTTTGAACAAATCGAACCAAATTGGGATTGTTGATTGGATTCTCAAAACTTCAAAAAGTTTAAATTTTTTTGGTAGTCTTAATTGGTTAATTAAACTATTGAGCAAAGGTGATGGCGATGTACATAAAAAATTCACCAGTCATAAAGATGATGAAATAAAAAGGTTGAAAGATGAGTTCTATGAAGGGCTGAAAAGTCAAGGAGGAGAGTTCAGTAGATTATTAAATATTACGGCAGATCCACTTGATAATATTGTTCGTGCCATTATTAACACGGATAAGATTGATGACTTGAGTTTTCTTTCTAATGGTCTCGCTGGATCACTAAAAGTTAAGACTAACTTGGCCGGATATTACAGAGAAGGCGAAGCAATCGATAATGTTGCCAAAGAGTTAGTTAAAAAGAGATCAGAATTCATTAAGAAAGTTTTTCAAGAAGTTGATAAAGATTTCGATTCTTCTGAGTTTCAAGAAAGCTTGGAAAAATTCCATCCTTCTAAGCCACCGAATTTAAATGAATTCACTACACTGAAAACAAAATTCCAGAAGAAAAATGATTTCGTATTATCAAAATTAAGTGAAATTCAAGTACTCATTATTGAGTTAGAGAAATCAATGCTTCTTTCAGATGTTGATAGTAAGCATAAGTATACTTTTGAAGAATGGGACAGATTTTTAAGGTTAACCCATAACCAAGACTATGAAAATGATCCGGTTAGGTTTTGGCTTAAAGATGGATCTCCATTTACCTTTCCAAATCAAGAACCAAAATATTTTTCACATCATTTTCTTCATCATATTGATCTTCGATTACAAAAAATGGCAATTGAGTATGATATAGCAAATACTGAATCCATTCAATACGTCAAGAAATAACTTTATAGAAACTGTAAATATGTTTAATCTAATTTTAGTATTACTTTTAAAAAGCTAAAGTTGTAAACAAATCAATTTCTAATTCTCTAAACTACCAAGCATTTTCTTTAGGCTTATAAGGTTCTTCGAGGTACTTGATATCTTCGTCACTTAATTTCAACTTCAAAGCAGCAATTGCATCATCAATCCTTTCTGGTTTACTAAAGCCAACAATTGGTGAACAGCCTTTACTTAAAACCCACGCAGTACTGACTGTAGCCATTGCAACATTATATTTTTTAGCAACTTCTTCGACTCTTCTTAAAATCTCTTTATCGGCATCAGATAAGCCATCCATAATCAACCATTTAATCTTACCATCAGAATTAATTCTATTAGTTGTACCTATATGTTGATCCAAAGGTCTAGTCAAAACACCTCTAGCATTAGGAGACCAAGGAATTAATCCAACGTTAGTCAGATTACAATATTCGATCATTTCTCTTTCTTCTTCCCTGTGGATCAAATTGTAGTAATTTTGCATGCTGATAAATTTGGTCCAACCACGTTTTTCAGCAACACCTTGTAACATAGCAAATTGGTAAGCTTTCATGGAAGAGGCTCCGATGTATCTGGTATAACCTGCTTTAACGACATCATGCAAAGCTTCCATAGTTTCTTCAATTGGTGTATCTTTATCAAATCTATGGATCTGTAAAACATCAATATAAGTACCTAATCTTTCATTAGAAGCTTTAACAGCATCGAAAATATGCTTTCTTGATAATCCTTGAGAATTAATATACTCAAAGCCAGGCATGGTCAATCTAGATTTTTGGTTAAAGCCTGGGGTGTCTGGATCACAAATATAGAAAACCTTGGACAAAATGACAACCTTCTCTCTTTTGATCTTATACTCTTTCAAGAATTCACCTAACAATTTTTCAGAAGCACCATTGGAGTAAGTGTCTGCAGTATCGTAAGTTCTGATACCTTCATCATAAGCTTTCTTTAAAACTTTGAACACTTCTTTTTTATCATCGAGAATCCAATCTCCCCAGGTGTGATTACCAAAGGACATGCATCCAACAATAATTCTGGAGATCTTCAAACCAGACGAGCCTAAGTTTGTGTAAAATTCTTTTGGGACAGTCGACCAGTTAGACATCTTGAAGTGTGTTATCAGTTCAATTGATTAGCAGTTCAGTGTTTAACCTTGTCACTGAACCCAAGGATAAAAATATAGGGAAAGGCACGATCCACTTTATAAATCGACAATTCCCGCTTCACCGACCAACAACTGTGGCGGGTGGATATTGAACTTCCGACTCCGTGCCGCCGATATGGCTTATCGCATGAAATAAATTAAAATAAATTAAAATAAATTAAAATAAATTAAAATAAATTAATATATAAATAATGCAAAAAGTACACAAAAACATAAATTATAAGTAATGAATACGAAAATAGTCTTGGAAGACAAAAGGCAGGCACAAATATCTATTTACGAACATCATAACTTGGAGCCAAATCATCAATTGAATCCAAAAATTCTCCCCAGCCATTATCCCCCAAGATGTCTAAAATTGTAGTAGCTAACTGTCTCCCTCTACCATTACCGTTACCTTTACTAGGGTCTTGCCTATGCTTACTATCTGTATTATCTGGCATTGATGGAGCCCTTGTTGATGGTTGCAATGAAGGTGTTTGTTGAGACCCCCTGTGTGTTTGCTGAAATTGCAGTTGCGTTTTATAGTAATTATCGAGTGCACTATCGTGATTTAGCCCACTATTTTGATTGGATTTTGAAGCGGGTGTAACATTAGGAGAAAAATTAGAGAGAGGTAAAGCCTCAATGGGTGGTCCAGCATTCAAAATTGCATTAAGTTGTGGAGAAGAAGTAGGTTGATTGAACCTTGAGATCGGAGGTGGCATAGGTTTATATGCATCGGAACTAGCTGAAACAGCTGGTAATCCATGATGGAAAAGTATGCTTTCATTATCAATTGGTAGAATATTTGGACTATTGATTAGTTCTTGTCTTTGCTCTTGATTGAATTTTTGTAATAATTGATAAGTTAAACTGGAAGTTGAACTTGAAGCTTCAGGAGATCTACTTGGGTCATCAAAACCACCATCATCTACAAAAGAGACACGACCAGTAACATTTGAAGTTGAACATGACACCTGTGGAATAGCACCAGTAGAACGAGATTGTAGTGGCTGTGGGGGTTGTGGGGGTTTCGGTGTAGTATTCTTTTTCATGAAATCAAGACTATTATCAATAAATGTAAATTGATTCTTAGTTTTGCTCGATACTTTACCTTTTGAAATATCAAAAGCTGGAATCTTTGCAGAACCTTTACCAACTGGGTCAAAGTCTGGAGATAAAATCGCAGTGCCAGCAACAGACTTCTCACGTTTTGTTAATGATCTTAATTTACTTAAGCTTTCCATTCTATCGGTACCTAACATCAAATTTATTAATTTTTGAATAACATAAACGCCTCTTATAGCAGGTCTAATAGCTTGTTTATATGAGCTTAGGACTGGTAAAATTCTCTTCACTAAAGCAATTGTTTCTTTTTGATATCTAATAATTTGTTTATTAAGCATACAGTCGACTAACAAAAAAACAACAGCTGAAATGGTAAATTGTGGGACAAACCAAGCTTTTTTATAATTTAGAGGAACGCTAGTAGAAGTGTATTCTTGAATTAGAGTCTTAGCACAGTCATAACAGGTCTTATAGCATGATTCAGTCCACTCTTTATAACTCATAAACACCGACATTTGTCTATTAACGTCCATGATTTCATGAAACATGATAAATTTGATTAAATATCTGGAATAGTCAATCATGTTTTTAAAATCAGTATCATTTTCTAATTTTTCTTTATCCATATACATATCGAAATCTCTATCTATTTCAACATTTAAAACCCTTAATTCAACGTCAGCTTTCTTCAATGATTTCAATGTAGTTTCATTTTCCGAAACTTCGTCAACAAAATAATATTTTTTCTTAATAATAGAAGTTTTGATAAAAACCCATTGAAAATAATTACTCCAACTGAGAACTTGATCATAAATATACCATTTATTAGGTAATGGGGTAGTGAAACTATCTTCTGGGATAAGAGAGTAACGACCATGAGATTCAGACCAATCATTCATTACTAATGACCACCATACTCTGACTCTCAATTGAACCTCCTTGTCAGTTTCAATATTTGGTAATCTTGGCTTGATTTTATCAATATTGATTTGTCTAGCTATATAACTAGTGGTACAGGTAAGGCAATTTAAAAAATGGACACCACCTAAAGCATGAGCACACATTTTAATTAAGCAATATAGTTGAACAGTTTTGAGGTTCATAAAAGTCATGTATCTTCCTCTAAAAAGACATTCTAGTGCACAGGAAAAAAATACCCTTGGAAAAAAATCCCATTCTTCATCTGTGAATTCAAGTTCTTCTTGTAATGATTCATCAGCATAATATAGCCCAATGCACAGAAGAGCATAATAATGACCCAAATAAAGATATTTCTTGTTGTTTTTGGAATAAAATGGAGTTATGTGTTTCTCATAGTTGTTTTCATCTGCCCAGTAATCTTCGTAATCTTTCATGAATGCTTCAGGGTCAATAATATTAAACAAAAAATTCAAAGGTATAGTTTTTTTTAAAATAATATCAGACTGTTTCTTACCTATTCTTTTAATTATACGAAGTTGATAATTCCAAATGTCTGATTTCATATCATCCTTCCTAATTTCATTGATTAATCTTTGGTTGTTAACAGTTGACCACTCTTCAGTATTAAAATCTAAATTCTTATCACCTTCATCTTGCATGCCTTCCGCCAAACCTTTAGTCAATAAACTTAATGTAACAGAATAGCTATCCCAATTTCTTGATTCTATCAATTCATCATTATTGTAGTTAACGGCTTCACTTTTATCCTTGACCTTTTGTCTCTTATTTGATATCTCAGATGATTCAGTCATATTACTTCTTTCAGTATCAAGATTTTCATTCAGTAGCACATTATTGAAAGACTTCCTTTTAGTTCTCTCACGCCTGCTAAAATATTCGTCATCAACACCTTTAGTTTCCTTCAATTTCATTATGGTCTCTTCTAATCCTATTATCTTCTTCTTCAATACTTCATTTTCTTGGGAGAATTTTAACTCTCTTTCATCTCCCGGGGCATTCACTAACAGACCATCAACAATAACAGGTTCTCTAGAGCACATGTGAGCTCTATTTCTAGCGATACATCTATCACAGGGAATTTCAAAATTACACTTCACTTTTCTTCGCTTGCAACTATAACATGATTTAGAGATTCTATTAGTTCTTCTTAGTTTTGAAATGTCCAATTTACCGTCTATCTGTTGTCCTGGTTGTGGGGGTAGGTCTTTTTCTGTGGATGATGAAGCAGTAGACGATGTGAGCGTCTTTTTTGCCTTCTTTTTGGTAGACATATGATACGCACTTTATCTTGTTGACCTTGCACTATTCTTGAAGTGAGAAATCCCAAGCCGGTTGAGATTTAAGAAATAAGTTTAAGGATAAAAAAAAAAGGTTGGACTAATATATATCCACAACCAGCAATTGTCTCCGCTGTAGCTGGGGTGTCTTGGGAGGAGTCTGATCCATTTTCAAGGATGTTAGTAGTAGTTGTTGTCTAGCTGAATATCAAATTTTCCACTGATAAGCTGGTGCGGCCCTGGATGGAGAAAAATACCGAAAACGGCAATCGGAATCGCAGATTTCTTGAATGCAGAAACTGGGGAATATCCCACCAATATTCGATTACTACTTTTTCTCTTAACTCCATAAGTTGGGATTAATCCGTTATTCCAGATCAAAGATTTGCCAAATGTTGATCTGGAAGAACCATAACGTACTAAAGCAATTACTTATGGAGTTTCTGCCCGTGGGGTAAAAGTAATCTTTAAAATATATCTATTAAACAAGTATCTATCAATCTTGTGATTTATATAAACAAACAATATTACATAAATAGCAGCCCTCCATATTCACAGAAGTGAAAGTCTTTTAACGGACATCTTATCTTGAAAAAATTCATTTATTTCCTTTGATGATTTAAGATGATGAACATTTTCAAATATTGGTATTGAATCATTGGTATGAATTTTATACCTAAAATCCATTAAATTTTCAGGTATTTTAAATTCCGCAAAATCAAGTAATTCTTCTTTATCTCTCATTGTTATATCAAAGAGTACCACGGAATCGGGCAACGAGTTTAAGCTTTCCATACTAGTACTTTCAACTTTTAAAATCATGCAGACAAGACGATTTAATAGGGAAAGATCAGCATGGAAGAACGTGCAGGAAATTTCCAATTTAATTATATCTGGTTTTAGCTTCAAAAATGGAGAAAACAGACGAGGTGTTTCGATGTATAAAGATCTCACTCTACTGTCAATCTTAGATAGGTTATCTAAGTAATCATAATCAGTCATTCTAAAAAACGAATTATAATAACCGATTTCATGAATCTCATTTAAAAGATCAAAATCGTAATCTGGTTCATCGAATGTGGAATCTCTATCAATGTAATAACTTGGAAGAGTGATTTTGAATCCAAGTGGTAATAGCTTTTGCAACCAATCTGGATGCTTGAAAAATTGAAAAGTGGTTTGACTATTTATAACAATCTCCACTTTAGTATTCATTTTTTTGAAAGATTCCAATACTTCGAGACTTGAAAAATCTAATTCTCCACCAATAATAATTTTCTTAATCTCAAACTTCTCTATTCCAGTTATTAAAACATTTCTTAAAGTGTTGGAAGTTGTGTTTAGAAACTTTAAAATAAACTGCTTATCTTTCCAGTTCTCAGGAATGATTGCAGATACATTGTTATCGTTTGGTAATGCCAAGTTAATCTGATCCGCATAATAAGCGAGTTCTTTGATTAGATGATTATTGAAATATCCATTAGGAACATCTAAAGCTCTTATATACTTCTTAAAAGTCTGTAAAAATTTAATAATTGAACTTTCGTTAGTAGTAGACCATTTATCAATCAATGTTATCATAGGCTCGCAAATATCTGGAAAATAAGGACAGCTCAACGTGAAAACTCTAAAATAAGACTTATTCCTATATATGGGATTCATATCATAATACAGGCTAAATGGAATTGCGATGCCAGACTTCTGCAGTGGCTCTATAAATAGGTGTAAGTTTGATTCTAATTCAGGAATATGCTTAAGACTGTACAACATAAGAAGTTGTTGAAGTTCAACTGGGAACTGTTTAACATATTGAGCAAATGGATCTGTCATTGTGTCTGATTATACAGCGTATAGAATTGGAGAAATAAAAATGTGGTCCTGAAAAAGCAAATGGATAGCCCATATATTCTTAAGTACTGGAAAAACATTTATGGTTAAAAGAAATCAAAGAAAAGAAATAGTGCTCTTTTCTTTTGGTAACTGGAAGCGGGAGCCTAGTTTGCTCTATAATGAGAAACAAAGTGTTGTGGATATAGCAATATTTCAGATTCGAGCATAAAAATCAAGTTAAATTGGGAAATATGGAGTTTTGATAAAGGATGGCACACGCAGAAGTTAAATAATAAATGAGTTCTATTTGACAAGCTTTCATATACAGTTGAATATATACAGGCAGTAATATGACAAAATTCAAAAATCAGGCTTTAATTTAACTTCAACTTTCTTTGGTATATTTTTCAAATTTGTTCTGAAACACTTTAATGTAGGAAAGCAAACAATTTCACCCGATTCTTTTTCTTTAATGACAGGAAGAGAATACTTGTTCAAGGTTCTCCTAATAGATTCAATCTCTTTTTTCGTAAAGCTCTTTTTCAATTCATTTACTTGTTTTAAATAATCAAATGTTGATATTTCAAGTTCTTTATTCAAAAAATTTTCAGACTTAATTTGCATCCTAATAAATATTCTATTATCAAAAAATATCCAGTCAGAATATTTATTTGGAGAGTCGGGTGTAACAAATGTAATGTTAGCCTCTTCATCATCTATTGGCATCTTTCTACTCCTATAGATATCGAATTTTAAGCTTCGATTGTTCAAGTTAGCATCCTCTAAATCATTATGAACTTCGAAAAAGCATTTATACAATGGAAGCTTCAAATAGCTCTTTTTAATATGAAGTAAATCGTTAATGAATGATTTAGGTTTATGAACTAGAGAACTATAAGTAGTGATCGCATCGCTTGAATTGAGTTTGGTAAATCCATAGTGGTAACTAGCAACACCTGAGATTTTGAAAACCGCTTCGAAAATAAATCTATCAATTTCAATGAAGGTATACCTCAAAAATATGTCATGAGGTAACTCAAAAGCCAAACTTAAGTGTTTGTCGGAATATTTAAATTTGCGTCTCTCAATTAATTCTTGTTTTAAAAGCACAACTTTTTCTTCCCAACTTTCGACCACATGCAGTACATCTTTATAGGTCTCTAATAACGATTCTTTATTCAAAGTTGAGCCATTAGAACCATCTTCATGTTGAGTTAAATAATGTCTGTAAAAATTTCTAACTGTTAGATCAGGATCAAAATTAGTCTTGTCTTCAAACCACTGCAACTTATTTTGTCTAGCATATTGATAAATTTCTTTCTTGGTGACATTCAATAAAGGTCTAGTTATTTGTAAATCCACAAGAGGGGAAGACATTGGATACCTGGATTGCGGTAACATACCTCTGACACCAAACAAAGTTGAGTGAGATCTCAACCTAACTACCATGGTTTCTAATTGATCATCTAAATGATGAGCCATGAATATTCTGCTTGCCCCCACTTGTTCACACTTATTCAATATCAGCTTATGTCGCAAATCTCTGGCATGTCTTTCTAGCTGTTTTTCGTTTATATGTTCATTGATTTCTAATATTTCATGTGATACTCCCTCAGTAATACCTCTCTTGGGAAGAAGTTCTGTAGTAAGATATCTTTGTAACTCAGCTGCTTCTTGAGAAGACTCCTGACGAAGTTTATGATCCACTGTTATCGCTGTAATGTTTAATTTTGGTCTGAACTGGGCTTTGAATCGTAGTAGGAGATCAAGTAGACAGACCGAATCCACTCCACCTGATAGTGCTAAGGCTATACTATGTGGAATATCATTGTTATGAGCGTTCCATTGGTGGTACTGTAATGCTCTTTTCAGTCCTAGAATGAATTCATAATCCACTCTTGACATTTCTAGCCTATACAATATTATTGTTGTGTTTAAGGCTGTAGTCTGGGCAATCACTGATCCACAAGACGAATTCCGTCTTTGAAAAACTTTGAAAAAAAAAGTGAGTGTTTTGATTTGTTTGACTGTCTTGTACTTTTACGTGTTTCAACTTTCTTCATCTGCAAAATCCACAACAAAACCCACAAACATACAGTAACCACAACTAATGAACAGAGAACAGCGTATAGAACAGTTGAATCAGCAATTAGAACAACTGCAAAATAACATGTACACATTAAGCAAGCTTTCTTCGGCTACTGCGATCCAGTTTGAAAACATCAAAAAGTTGGGTAGACAACAATCGTCTTTCTTCATGTCATCTCATGCTGTCTTTCAAGCTGTCAGTGAGAAGAAAGAGTTGGACAGGCAAATTCTACTGGAACTACAGCAACAAGAGCAACGCTATGAGGGATCCCAAGAATCACCACAATCTTCTCAGTAGGGTTCCAGGCCTTCAACAACGATTTAAGTTTCATCTTAATTTCTTGTTTTCTTGTTTAGCATTCACTATATGTTATTGAGTTGATTTGTTTTTCTTCTGACTCAAATTTACTGTTATTTGCCCATCAAAACATATCTGCAGAGTCCAAAACAGCACCAAACAACTCAGAAAAAAAAACGAGTTTTATCCGCTCAAACAAAAATCGCTTTTCGTCTTGTTCAAGAAACAACACTGAAGTTCTGTGAACGCCATCAACACACTAGGATATACAAGCATCACTAACTAAATGGTAACTACGATAACAGTAGCATATTTTGGTCCAGCAAAAGAGTTCACAGGAAACAAATCATCAGATACATTAACATTCTCCCAACCAACAGCAATCCCACAGATTGACCTAACTACGGTTTTAAACAAATTGAATGAACTATATACGTCTAGCTTCATAGACTACATAATAAACAATTGTGGAATAGCGTTAGATGATGAGTATTTGACGTTGAATAGAGAGCTGAAAGTTGACGAAATTGGCAATGCTGTTGTCTTGAATGATGGCTCTGAATTGGTTATTGTTCCTCCTGTTTCTAGCGGTTAGAGGGGTTTAGTAAACCCTTGATTCAAGTAGTCCATATGACTTTGTATGGTTTTTGAGAAGTTATTCCGAGGTAAAATGAGTGCCTTCTGTAGTTAATAGATATGTCTCACTTAATACGAAATTTTGATCATTTAAGGACCCCGACTATTAATTGTTTTTTTGGATTTTTAGAGTGTATTTTTCAAAACTAGATATCAGTTGATCAATTCGTACACAGAATGACATACGTGTTATTTACATAAAAAATTATCTTAGAATTTAAAATTATATACAAAATACGGTAGTAAACAAATCATGGATCAAATGTAGAGAGTGAGCATATGCAATCAATTAATATAGTAGAGGGGAGTTCGGATTTATTCCTTTAGTTCACCGGAATCAACAATCTTAATTTCTTGTTGAACTCTACCAGATTGAGAACCAACAGCTTCCATGTTCTTAACAGTGTCATAACCTTCGCTGACTTCACCAAAAACAACGTGAGCACCATCTAACCAAGGAGTTTCGACAGTAGTAATGAAGAATTGAGAACCGTTGGAGTTTGGACCAGAATTGGCCATGGATAATAAACCTGGCTTATCGTGTTTAGCTTCAAAGTTTTCATCAGGGAATTTCTCACCGTAGATAGACTTACCACCATATCCGTTGAAATGGGTGATATCACCACCTTGACACATAAAAGATGGGATGACTCTATGGAAAATGGAGTCTTTGTAACCAAACCCTTTTTCACCTGTACATAAAGCTCTGAAGTTTTCGGCAGTTTTTGGAACAACCTTTTCATACAAGTCAAAGACGATTCTTGGTTGTTGTTTACCGCCAATTGTAACGTCAAAAAAAGTCTTGACAAAGGCTGGAGAAGTTGTGGAGAATAATCTTCTAGATTGTAGTCTAAACATGTCGCCGTTGAGTTTACCGGTGTTATACAGTTCAGATCAACGTAGAGGAATTTGTGTAACTCCACTAATCGACCACTCAGTTTTGTCTCAACTGATACTGATGGAAATTTCAACAGCGACGCAAAGGCAGGGTAAGTAAAATCAATCAACTTTAAAATCACGTGATCAGGAGCTCTAATTTGATTGATTGCTTAGCACCACAGATGTTCTCTGATACAGAGCTTTAGACAATAAATTTAAATACCCATTTTTTAAATCTCCACTATTTACACAATTATAAATCACAAAAAAGAAGAAAAAAAAAATGTTCAACATATAATATAGTAAAATTAGTAAATAGTACCAAAAAAGATCAACGCAAACAACAATCACAGAAAGCAAAACGCATCGAAAATCATATCTTCAGGTACAATTTCAGCAACGCAGTATTCAACAACTTTAAATTGACAACAAACAACTCAAAATTCAGATCTTCAATACTTTCAACTAAGCCAGGTAAAACAACAACATCAACACCGGTGAATCTATCAGGAGCGAAAATCAGATGTTTAAACCAAGGTCTTTTATCCAAGATATCAATTTCATCATTATTATTATTATGTATGAATAATCTATCAAGCGCTTTCACTTTCAAATTGGCAACTTTAACTTGAATTGCAATTTTAAACTTAACGAATAACTTAAACCATGGATAGTCTTGAATAATATCTTGTTGTAACTGATCTAATTTATTATCAAATTTAGTAGTTTTGTTCAATAGATTGTCAAATAAGTTGTTTATCTTGCTTAAACGATGATGTAACCGAACTTCCGAAGGATCATCTTCGTCGATTAATCTATCTTTCCAGTAATCTGGGATTCTCTTCAAGATTTTGTTGTAGTTTGATTGAATTTCGGAAACGTAATCTAATGTTTTAATATGCAAAATTTCTTGTTCAGTTAAATTCAACACGAACAAGCCAACGAACTGGGCGATCAAGTTATGGAATTTCATTTTCTTATCTATTTGATATAACCAATTCATATCAGTGAATTTAGAGTTTTCATAAGGAACATAGTTATTCAGTGGATCATTTTTAAAGCCAATGTTTAACGATGGAATTCCAATATGATTTTGAAAAATTGAGTAATCTAAAACTTGTTTGGAAATTAAATCAACTTTACCATCTTGCTTCTTAAAAAAATCATGTAATGATAACGTTTCATTAACCATAACTTTCTTCATCAACTTATTAATCAAATTATTAAATAGTGGATTGGACTCAATATTTAATAAGTTACCTTCAACTTTATCCAAGTTCACATAAACAATAGTGTTTCCACTCAACCTACTTGAATAAAACTCACCATATTCAGTAGAGCCTAGCATACCATAGCTCGAACCATCCCAAGAAATTAGTTTAATTGTACGTAACGGTTTCCAGCCAAGTTTCACCAACTCGTTAAAACCTCTAGACAATTCTAATAAACTAGCATGGCCCAAATTAGCCCCCCCAATCCCACCAATGATGTCTCTATTAGCACCAATAATTACTTCTTCATCTTTCATAACACCAGTAATTTCATTAATGATATTATAGATAGGTTTGATTTTAAATTGAACTAAATTACCGAAATCCAAATAAAAATCTTTAGATGGCCCTGGCAAATAACCAAATTCATCAACATTTCCAACCCATCCTAAATCAGGTCCTTCATTTAAATGCTTCAAAATATGCTGGATCTCAAAATAACTTATTGGAATAGATGGGATTTTAGGTATACTTTGAGGCTTAATTCTATGGGAAAATAGAGTAGATGACCAGCCTGGAGTAGTTGGGTCACCAGGCTGTTCAATTATAAAGTTTGTAGTTTGTTTATTTATACTAAATGGTGAACTTGCAGGACCATAAGGATATGGCTTGAATCCATCATCAGTAGTGAATTTACCATCATCATAAGGATCATGATACAATAGCACGGCTATTGCCCCTTGAGAGTAGGAATTTTTGATTTTCAGAGAAGTGTGAATCTTGCCAGTTCTTGCAATCACAATTTTTCCCTTTGGTGAAATCTGATTATCTTGTAATAACTGAAAATCTTCTTGAGTGGCGTAATTTACAAACAGAAATTCGGATTTAGCTGTGCCATTAGCGGAATAAGGATGGAAAGTCAACAAGTCTGTTTCTTTCAAGGTGGCCTCATATATCAATTCATCATTTTTTGAACTATATAATTTAAGCCAGTTATCAATAGGTTTACTCATCCAAGTTTCATATTTATCAGTTGAAGTTTTGAATTTGAAATTTCTAAAGGTCTCCAGGATGTTTTCATAATTTTCACCAGGAATATGCAATTCATCTTCATAATCTATGATATAATCTCTTACATGATTCTTAAAATTCAAATGAGTTAATAATAACCGTTGACAATCATCAAAAGTTAAGAATTCACCGTGTAATCTTCTTAAGTCCCGATCTAGAGAAGTTCGAGGCAAGAAGATTAAATTAAATAAAAACACAGCAAAAACTCCAATTAAGCAAGAACTTAAAAATCTTTGTCTTCTCATTTTTTTAACAGTAGCATTTGTGACATAAATGACCGAATTTGCAATTGATTCAGTTAAACTTCTAGCTCTTCTCAAAGGAGCAGCATTGGGATGTTGTGATAAGTTGGAATTAGATCCATTTATACTGTTGTAATTGTGATTGAATTGGGACTTGACAGAGTTTTTTCGACTAGAAGGTCTGTGTTGAGATTGCGATGACGATAGTAAAGAAGCTAACAAATCATCCTCTTCAAAATATTCAGTGTTGTAGCTTGTATTGGGAGTATAAGGAGTAGGAAACGCCTCGGGCATAGTCATTTGTGGAGCCAAAATGTCAATTATTATCAAAAGAAGCAGCAGGGATAGGCAAGGGAAACCCCATTAAACAGATTGCAAACAAGCAAGCAGATAAATGTATACGATAAAACGAGCTGATAAGAACCGGCCTCTCCGAATGACGCAGGTGGCGCCAGTGGCGCGGTAATAGGTTTTGATGCTTCCTTTCCTGAAAAGAAAGCAAAATCTGAATTGTGTTTCCTATGGTCTTACCTCAAGATACTCACTTGATACATAGGTTACACATGTACAGATCTTCTACATAAATTCCTGGTAGAATTACTTAAATGTGAACGTCATCTCATCCATCTAAATTACACATTTCTACATGTTTTCAGGTTTTCATCGATGTTCAAGGTATTGAGAGGTCATTTAAATTTCGTAATTTTGAATGATTACATTACTGATGGAAGGAAATCTGGAAAATATGTGCTCCCATATTATCTAATAATCAGTCGGTCCCTATCTCAGAGTGTATATTTATACAGAAAAGGGAGAACACTCTCACACCACTCCAAAATTAATTAATCTCACTGTTTTCATGAGGGGGTCATTCTATTTATATAGGAGAGAAGATATTCTTTTTACCATTTTTAACAACAGGTTGGTGTAGCAGAAATAATATTTCTACTTAATTATTCATTGCTTAACTAACCAGCTCAACCTGTAGGCCAGTGTCACTATGATCAGCACCAGGATGAAGGGAAATTTGATCAGCTAACGGAGGATTCGTCCAGAACAGCAGAAATACCGTTTGTCTATGAAGTAGCATAAGTCATTCAGCAAATCTTGAACCAGGCCCAGTTCAATCAATTACAATTCAAACTTCTGTTGATGAAACCACGTCCCAAGAAGGGGTGGTATATTACTGTTGAACTTCAGATGGGTGTTGAGATTTTAGAAATAATGTCAAATGTCGCCTTTGGCTGAACCAATGATCAACATCCTTCAGAATGAATGAATAAATCTCTTTTTGCAGACGTTCATAATATAAAACGTAGTTATTTGATCTCTATCGAAAAAGTGAGTCTGCCACGAAACAATGAAGCTTTCAGGAATGATCCATTAAATACGCCAAATAAGGGGGATATGGATCGACTGGACGACTACGGGACTGGATTCCCGACACAGACTGTGTCGATCATTTGAATCACAAGTGTTTGAACCATAAGCTAACATAAAAGAGCATTATGTTCCACTTTCCTCTGGAATTAAATTCAGCTTCAAATAATTAATTTTCACCAATTTCCAATTTAGTTTCACTCCTCAGTTCTTCTTTTCACTTCATTAGCCCCATTTATTTTGTCTCATCCAACTCCTAATGTTGCAGAAAGAGATCCAGTTAATATTCCGGGATATATGAAACTAAATAGCCGTAAAGATTTTTCAGAAAGTTCGTCTAGATTGAAAAAGAAAAGTTCGGGTACTTTAAAAACCATTTTAACACAAAGTCGTTTTACGCGTTTTACTATTGACGTTGAAATCGGTACTGATAAGCAAAGTATTACTCTGGAAGTTGACACGGGTTCCTCCAATTCATGGGTTATTGACTATAATAATCCTTACTGTATGGACGAAGCGGGAGTTCAATATTCTGAGCAGGAATCATTTACTACATCTGCTAGTGATATCCCTGCCTCTACTCCTATTGTTGACTGCTCTGAATATCACACATTCAACGTGGATAGTTCTAACACATTCCACAGTAATGAAAGTGAATTTTATGAACATTACCAGGAACGCACAGTACAGATGATTCTGAACCCAGTAGAATTTTGGTTACCGTTAATGGAATATCTTTGGGTAATTCTGCCGATAGTAACATAGACAGGTTAGCAGATGGTGCATATTTGGCTTTAATAGATCCTGGCTCCACTAACACGTATGTTCCTCCTGGGTTACCTCGAATTATCGTTGAATCGTTTTCGAAGCAATACAATGATGATGCAGAGATCTTTTTGGTTGGTTGTAATGGAGTGCTTGATGGGTATTACTTTACCTTTAGCTTCTAAGGTTTTAATCTATCAATTCCCATGAAATCATTCTTACGTACATATTACCCAAATTATGGTGATGCGTCTACTTACTGTAATTTCGGAATGGCATCACAGTCTGAAGACTATGAGGACAACTATTTTATTTGGTGATACATTTTTAAGAAGCGTCTACGTCGTTGTCGATTTAGATTTCAATGTTGTTGCATTAGCTGCTGCCGATTTAGATTCAACTTCGGAAGATATTGAAGCAATTGTTGATAAAATCCCATCGGCTATCAATCCACCTTTTCCTGAATCCACTTGGGCTAATGATAGTTCTTTCAAAATTCATAATGTTTCTTCTACAACAAGATCGCCAGCCATCAGCGCTACTTGATTTAGTTCTTTTCTTCTAAATTTGAGTGTTCCTTTAATGTTTTATTTCTTTTTCTCCAATTGCTGTGTATATATAGCCGTATTTAACGTGTAATACCATGATAGTAATTGTCTAATCTTTGATTTGAGTAAAATCAAAAAAAAAGTTGAGCGCACTTCAAATGTTTTTTTTTTTTTTTTGCTTTAGTTAACTTTTGCTTTAGTTAACTTTTGCTTTAGTTAACTTTTACTTTAGTTAACTTTTACTTCTTGACCTTGGAACTTATCCACACAAAACCAGACCCAATAGATGAATACATCAGCCCTTCGACAAGCCTACAGATCCAAAATTAAGAAATTTATTGACTCTGAGTCAATTTTCCAGGTAGTCTTCTCAACAAATGACATACTTCCACGTCCACCCTGTTTGAATGATCTCACCCAATCCAGAATCTTGAACCATACACAAGAACAACAACAAATAAAGGGCTTAATACCAAAAATAGAACCAATTTCTAAAATCATGATCCAGGAATCATCTTTTGATCCTCCACATAAAGGTCATTTGGCAACAACCTGTTACTCGGATATGCAATTCGCCTCTCACCCACAAGCTCATAAAGGTATATTTCCTACTTTATATTTATTACCTATTGATGAAACCATTTTTCAGAAAAGTCACACATCCATCACAACAACGACACTTAAAAGTACAACCTCCGAATCTGAATCTAAGAAAGATGGAAACAATCCAGAACAATTCCCACCAGTAAGTGCATCATACGAAGACAGACTAATCATGATTGAACAATTAATCAAACAAGCCAAACACTCACTAATTCATGAAAGGGCCAAACACTTCATAATCGGATTAATTAAAAAGCCGTACAGACAATTATCCAACTACGAAAGTCAAAAACTAACAGCGACAACCATCAGGGATTACTTAAATAGTCTCTTCCCCGACACACGAAAATCGAAAGAGCTAAACTCATCACAAAATCGAAACCTAGGAATCAGACTTAACTTAAGCAATCGTGATTACATGCAGTTAGTTCAGAGAGAAAATTACCCCACAATGGAGTCGATGAGTAAGAAACTTGGAGAATTGGTCAAGACTCAAAACTGTGAACTTTATTCTGTGTTAAGAGAAGCAAGAGATGCCTTCATGCATAAACAAATGAAAATAAGAAGACAAATAGGACAAAAGACAGCTTCAGAAATATTTCCACAAAAATTGAGTAGATACATTAAAGATTCTAAAAGAAGCCATGATTGGACCAGGACCAAGTTTGGCCTTTTTGATAAGTACGACGTTAACGCAGATGAGATCAGAGATTGTATTTCCGCAACGAGGTTTGAATCCAAAACTGGTACTAAGAAGCAATTGATCTTTGATATTTCAGATAATTGCCGTTCTCCTAAGCCGGTGGCTTTTGATTGGGAAAGTGTCATGATTCCTGAAACTGCAGACTACATTAAAAGAGAAAAGCTTTATGGTTATGAACTTCCAGAGGAAACAACCCAGAAACCTATACAAAACAACTGGGACAACTGAAAGAATAACCACCTAATCCTTTAGAACCACTTAGAACCCTTTAGGACCGACTGAGAACATCACTGATCCAGAACGAAAAATAAAGGGAGCCAGATTAAAAGAATCAATCCGACAGTCCTTTCCTTGTATAATAATACCCCCTTTTTGTACTTCTTGTTTATACATAGGTCCAATTTGTACACTTTAACATTTTGAACCCTTATTTAATATCTTCTCGACCACTACAATGAAATAAGTAGGTACCAGGTAGTAGATATTCTCGATGCAGCAAAATATATCAAACTCAGCTCAATCAGGTAGTATTTCATTTTAACAAAAGGTGTTACAATATTAGAAAACGTAACGAAAACTAATAGTAGCTTATATTGATCTTTTCTATTCAAAATTTATGAATACATAAAGGCAAACGGATACAAATTCTGAAGTATTAGCTGTATTGAAAACTTTTCCTAGCTCATACGCATTTTCAACTTATTTCAGCCTCAAACCCTTCGTTAGGAGCTAGTACTTTGAAAGCGGTATCTGAAATGACCATGTCAATCGTTTCAAAAGAAACGTAGGAACTAAAGACAGTGAGGACAACTGTAGTGTTCAGATAAGTGAGAGCGACCTTGTCACCACAATAATGGCAATCAGTCCCTTCATTCACTTCAGCAAAATCAGCTGTAACATTAGAGCAACCGGAAGTAAAGTTATCCATTCCACTATTCATAACCCTTGCTGAACTTGGCTCATAGACTGAAGCCAAGCCGGCAAATAAAGCTGACATAATTGGAATGATTAATTGCATAGTAACGAAGAAAATGCTTAATTGGTTGTGTTGATGTAGTTATTGTAAAGACTTGGAGGGCATTCAATGCCTTTTATACAACTTTTCACGATTGGGGATCTTATGTAAGCTTCTTATGCATGCTAGTTTAGTTATAAACATAGGTGATTTGAAGAAAGTTTCAAATTTGAATTGCAATGAATAACCAAATTCGAATAAATAAAAAAAAACAGATGCCTGGAAACTTGAAGCTCAGCTTGAATTGTATGATTGGTTATGACGATCGAATGTGTTGAGATGGATCTATCTCTTGTGCTGGACCAAAGTATGCTGCTGTTATCGTAGTTAGTTAGGTAGTGATACTTGTATATATAAAATAGATCCTTTGCAGTTAGAAATCTATTCAAGAATGTGTCTAAATACACCACATCTAAAAATACCAATTGATACATTTGAAATCACTTATCCTAGAAATTCATACTGCCAATTACCTAGTTCTGCCCTCCTGGTTAGAATAATGTATAAGTGATATGTAGGCTAGTAACCCATATATTCCCTAATCTAAGCTAATATTATTTCATCCACTAATATAACCGACTTCTGTTGTTCAATTGTGAGTCCATCTCAAATAATAAAGATGTCTTCACAATACCATAAGATTGTAGAAGTGGGGAACCCAAAGTTAAAACATTTTTTCTAGCCCATTAGAAAAACGCCAAAAAAGTACTACATGAAGCCACCAAATCTTCTACAACATCTTCTTCAGTAGCAGGACTCGTGGTAATAATTGTGGTTTGGTTAGAGAACGTTGAAGGAAAAGTTGAAACTGATTCCGAATTTGAATTTTGTGGCATATTCGGTATAAATAGTATCATAATCAATAAAGTTCTTACTTGAGCTAAACATAAATATTAAACTAAATAATTCTCCCTTAAGAGAGTCAGATTCATAATCCTTAGCGTTAACAAATAGAATCCTGAGCAGGGTTTTGTTTGGCCATGTAACAATCCCCCATAACATATGTATGAATTTAAATTGTGAAGTTTTTACTTTCTTTAAAACAAAAACGGCAAGAAAAAGAGCAAAGAGAGGTATATATATTATAATAATAACAACTAATAATAATAAAACAGTAATATATGTATGGATGAAAGGATGAGTAAATAAAATTCAGACTAAAACAAGAAAAAAAAATGTATAAACCATTTATAACAAAAGAAAAAAATAAACAATTAGTATATATATATAGATAGAGACATAAAAAATAAAGCAACAACAAAATAAAGTAATTCTATAACTTAATAACAACAAAAACATGAGTAAACAAAGCATAAAACATCATAATAATCGAAAACAAGTAATAATAGAGACACAAGATGAATTTATCAAAAAATAAGAAAAAAATAGTACTAAAAAACACAAAACCAAAATAAACAAGGCGAAGCACACAAAACAATGGATAACCCAATCAACAATGGACAACAGTAACACATAACTCTAACTCTAGCTCTAACTCTAGCTCTAACTCTAGCTCTAACTAACTCTTACTATGCCCAATTTCCTTCACTTTATCATCACCAGCATGGTAAGCAAGCTTATTCTTCAAACTCTGCACACTGGCCTCACTACCAGCCAAATGACCCCGATCATCCAACTCCACCGTACCAGCTGTTTCAAAAATACTAACTTGCCCAACCAACAAACCCAACGTGTCCAGCACTTGACTTGGATCACTTAAATATGCTTTCGCCACAGTCACTTTATTAGCCGGTCCCACTGTAACAGGATACATTCCATATGAGCCTAATTTGTTTTTGGTTGGTGTAGCCGCTTTATCCCAATTCGACTCAATGTTATTCAACGCTTTAAACATGTCTTCATCAGTGGTGTCATCACCTAGACAAAACACAAAGTCGGGAAACTCCGATGATGGTCGGGTAGTATTCGGTTTGACTGGGTTTGAACAAAGCACTAAACGTTTAACTATTTCACCTTTATTCACAAAACTTGGACGGACTTCCAAGTTAGCTTTGCCCGACATAACTTCAACATCATAAGATGATAATTTTTCGATTAGCTCAAGTTTACATTTGTTAGCTTGGAATAGTCCGAGGTCAGGATCTGCTTTTCTATAATGCCAAGTAAGGGCAACTTTTTTCTTTTCGATAAATGTTCCCGGGGTTCTTTCAGTAAAGTAATTGAAAATTTCCTCAACTTTTTCTTGCCATGACATATCGAATGATTCAGTTAAACTTATCCATTTCTTAGAATTGTTCATCTTCATAAAGCATCCGTGTTCTGCCGAAAGACCAACTTCAGGATAGTTCTTTCCAATCCATTTCTCCAAAAATTCTTGATCACGTCCACTAATGATCCAAATTTCGTTCTTAGGGTCTTTAATTAATTCATTTAATATATTATTTAATTTAGCTGATGGAATAGCAGCAGCCGGGTCGCGGACAATAGGGGTCAATGTACCATCATAATCAAACAAAAACAATCTATGCTTTGCAAGTTGATAATTCTTTAATAACAAAGGTTTATTCAAATATGGAGTACCATGAGAGGACAGTTTGCTGACAAATGATAGCAAAGACTCTAAATTATTCGAAGTCCAATTTTGGATAGTATTTTTACAAACTGATTTATATAATTTCTGTTCCAGGTGATTTTTAGTTTCATTAGACATCATTAAACTTTCGTTGATAGCATTAGCAACGCCAACAGAATCCCACGGATTAACTTGAATTGAATCTTGTAAGACCGTTGTAGTTCCTGAAAATTCAGATAAAATCAAAGGAGATTTACTCTCTTTTTGACACACGATATACTCCAAGGCCGTTGTATTCATACCGTCTCTAATTGAAGTAATTAAGCATAAATCAGCAACTTTCAATAAAGCTTGATATTCATTCTTATCGATTCTCATATTAAAAAATTGAACAGGGGTATAATCAAAAGAACCATATTTGGCATTTATGTTAGCAACCAATTCATTAACTTGCTTATCTAATTTTGAGGAATGGTAAAATGGTTTGAAAGCAACTTGAATTAAAACAACTTGATTCCTCCATTCAGGATACATATCTAGAAACATTTCAAAAGCTTGTAATTTTTGAACAACACCTCTAACTAAATCCAAACGATCTCTACCAATAATAATTTTTCTATTTCCATTAAGAGATCTTAATTTTGAAACTTTTTCATCGACTATCGAACTGAAAGCTTCTTGTTCCAATTTATCAACGTTAATACCTAATGAGAAGACGCCAATCTTAACTTGAGTTGAATGAACAGTAACACTGGTTGGAGAAACTTCATAGCCTAACAATCTGGCAGAACAAGAAATCATATGCCTTGCAAAAGAATAAGATTGGAAACCAATTTGATTTGCACCTAACATACCATCTAACAAGATCTTACGTTTTGATAGACATCTGAAATACTCAGAAGAAGGGAAAGGAACATGAACAAACAACGTAATATAAGCATCCGGAATTTCCATTCTTAAAATCTGAGGCAATAATAATAAGTAATAGTCATGGATCCAAATAATATCACCAGGTTTATACAATTCCTTGATTTTTGCAGCATAAGATTCATTAAACTTAACATAATCATGCCACCAATTAGCTTCATCATTTGAAGAGTTATTGTAAGGTTGAGGATTTTGCATATAGTGGAAAACAGGCCATAAGACGTTTTCGGCGTATTTTCTCCACTTATTCTGATCTTTGCGTAATAACCAAATTGGATGGATGTTTTCATCTTTGTTTATAGATCTCATTTTGGAAGTTAGTTTGAGTTTATCATTATCAGATAGGTATAAAGGATCATTTTCGATCAACTCGTTATGGGGGATTGATTGTGGAACCGTTTCGCCTTGTTTGTATAGTTCACCAGTCCAACCGATGAGGTGTGACTCCCATTTCGTGTCTTGTGATAAGAATTGATTTGATGCGTATAAAGCAGAAGAACCTCTAATTGGCTTCACTTCCCATTCATCTTTTGAGGATCTTGGGTTGTGTTTCTTGTAAATCTGGCTAGGTAATTGAGTCATACAATTAAGAATTCTTCCAGATAGAGGGGGCTGAAAGTCTGCATTGAAGTCTGCTGGAGACACGCAGTGGTGGTGTTTTGGCTGTTTTTGAGGTTGTGAAGCCATCGCAGAGGTCGTTGAGTTGGCACTAGCTAGACCTTGAAGAGAAGGCACTTGGTGCTTTGTAGTCATTCTAAAGAGGGTCAGAAAAACGCAGCAACAGCAAAAAGTAGAAGAAAACTGGGCCTAACAAGGACAAGCAAAAATGGGAAACCTGTAGATTTTATACTTTTTGGCTTTCGAACTGTCAACACACCGCTTTCACAGCCGCGCCACCATAGCCACCACGCGGGTCCTTTCGCCACGTTTGCGAGGCGAATTACCGCCTTAACAATGTTTGGGTGTTTACTAGACTGATGTCCTCTCCGTACTCTATCTATATATAGCTGATCTAGAGTTCCAGAGTTAGAGCATTACCATATAATTGATGACTGATTAATATGAGAATCATTAGCTAGAAGCGAGGAACCGAAGTACGGTACGACTCCACCCCAGCCGGACTTGAATGTTCCTTGTTCCTACACCTCCGCTCCAGCGTCTAACAATAAGTATCAAATATGTATCAGATGATTGGGAATTCCTTATCTATAGGCTACAGCTACATAGCTAGTTCGGTCAGATTTTAGTTATGACTACGTAACCAACAACAACTGTTAATGAAAAAGAAAAGAAAAGAATCTTTTTTTTTGAACAACTGTCTCGTTGAGTAGTGTGACCAATTACCATGTCGACCCGAAGGTTGAATACGTGACTCAATTTTGGTGAGTTTTTTGGAATTCGGAAAGGAATGGAAAGGAAGGGGCGAGCCCGATTTGATCATTCACTAGGTTTGGGTTTTCTTATCTGTTTGTCCAATTCTATACAGGATATAGTGCTTTACATAAGATAAGGAGTAATGTTAAACTGTATAACCAACACTTCTAACGAGTATAATCTTTATGTGAAACACGTGGGGTTGAAATGGGCTATTGGCTTTCGAGCACTCGCAACGTTTGTTCTGTCGTGATACACTTTTGTTAACAAATATTTTATTTTGAGTACAAACCATAAAAACAATAAATTAATCTAAGCTGTCTAATTAGAATACTTATCAATAGACTCAATAAACTTCTTTAGCGCCTCTTTGGCAGAACCGCTTTTAACACTTTCTCTAGCTAACTCCACCCCTTTTTTCCAATCATCAGTAACACCTCCAACAACACACAATGCGCCCGCATTCATTAAGATATAATCAACGAGAGGATCACCTCCAACATCCAGCGAAACCTCATTATTCAAAATTTTATTCAAAATGATTGCATTTTCTTCGGGAGTACCCGATCTAACCAAGTCTAATGAATGTTCAGGTAAACCAAAATCGCTTGGCTTTAATTCAAACTCATCGATCTCTTTGCTTGTAGAATTATACTTCCATACTTTAGTTTTACCAATTGGTGATATTTCGTCCAATCCAACTTCACCCCAGACAACCATTGTTTCAGAAGCAGGGTATCCCTTCAGCAAATCTAATTTCACAGCAGCTTCACAATAAACCCTGCCCAATTCTTCAGTATAAACACCAAGAACACGACCTTTAACATTAACCGGATTTAGCAACGGTCCCAGAATATTGAAAATGGTAGGCACGCCCAATGATTTTCTCAAATTCACAACAGAAGCCATTCCATGATGAAATGCAGGAGCAAACAAAAAACATAAATTAGAATCATTAATTATATCAACCGCTGTACCTGCATTCACTTTCAATAAGTCAACACCTAAATGTTTCATTAAATCACCAGACCCAGAATTTGACGTACTGGCCTTCCCACCATGCTTAACTACTTTCAGTCCAGGAATACCGGAAGCAATAATAGCAGCAGATGTACTCACGTTGAATGTATTCTGTTTATCACCACCAGTGCCAACGATATCCAAAGAGATATCACCGGTAGCGGCACCACCATTGGAATTGGCACCACTGTGGCCATCCAAAGTTTCGTGGTTTATCGGGTCACTAAATTGTAAAATTGTAGAGACAGCAGTGGATATATAATCGGAATCGAAATCTAATTTTCTTAGTTTCAAAGCAGTTAGAAATGACGATGCTTCAATATCATTAGATTCACCTTTGAAGATATGTTCCAATGCTTTGGAAAACTGTGATGGAGTTAGCGTAGGCGGATTAGTGAGTAGTGCCTCAATATATGGTGTTAATGGTTTGCTTAATGACATGGTGTTTATTGTTTTGTATGGACAAAGTAGTGCTGGTCTCATCTACCTTCTCTTTAAGATCTATGACTCAAGTTCTCACTAGCTCAGATGAAAAATCGACGTGCGGCGTACAGTTAGTTTCCCTGGCTGATCGACGCAGTCTGTAAGGAACAATTTGGAATTTGGTAGGTTATCTCTACCTTGATAAGAATGATCCTAGCTTGTTAACATCATCAAAGGAATGGCCACGTCATACCACGTCTCAGTCTATCCAGCAAAGTAATCACAAAGCCGAATTTCCAGAACTCGATTATGAGGTTGAGCAAAATAGTGACTTAGAATTAACTATCAAGGATTGAAAACACTAAAAAATGAAAGGAAACGTCATGTGACGAAAAGGTGAATTTGAATTTGTTTCTGTTTATATATATATATATATATATATAGTTTGTCATCTGTTTACTTTAGAAACAGGAGTAAGCAACAGACAGCAACAATAATAATCATCAGAGTGAACAAAATTAAAACGGTAACAATTAAAATGAAGAATTCATAACAAAAAGAATGGATAGCACTAAATAAGTAACAGTAATAGGTGAGAATAATTTTAAAATAAACAAAAGAATAATAATAATTAAGAGGTTTGAAAAGCACGAATAATAATAATAATAATAATAATAATTTAATTTCTTTAGATAACAAAACGGAGGTAACTAGGTAAAGCAAAGCCTAAAAAAACAAAACAACATCAAAACAAACATCATGAATACAATAAACACTACTAAACTAAGAACGAATACAAATCTTAGAACCTTCTTCTAATCTTTTGAGATCTTTTCCCGAAACAGCAGATTTCTCCCTAGCAGAAGCAAACCCATCGGTACCGCTACTACTAGCAATCGACTCAACCACAACACCAGCGCTACTACCAGTACCAGCAGTCGTACTTGGGGTACTAGTGGCAGCAATACCAGCAGCAGCACCACCTTTTCTATTATGGGTCATATGAGACTGCACCAAATGACCAGCAGCCAAAGCGGAACATAAGGACAATTCGGCAGCCAACACAGCAGAAGCCACAACTTTAGCTAACTGTCTAGCATTAGCACCTGGCTCAGTTGGATGAGGGCCTTTCACTCCTAACAGTGTCAACATTGCACTTTGTGGTTCTAACACCGTACCACCACCAATCGTACCAACTTCAATGGAAGGCATAGAGACACTGATTTGTAAGTCTCCATTAGGTAATTTGTTCATTAAAGTGATACAGTTAGATGATTCAACGTTTTGGGCTGGATCTTGACCTGTGGCTAAGTACACAGCAGTGACCAAATTAGCAGCATGGGCGTTAAATCCACCAATTGAACCTGCCATTGCTGAACCAATCAAATTCTTAGAAATGTTCAATTCAACTAGTGCTTCCACGTCAGATTTCAACACCTTTTCAACTACACTGGCTGGGATTCTGGCTTCGGCAACGACAGATTTACCTCTACCTTCGACCCAGTTGATTGCTGCTGCTTTTTTATCAGTACAGTAGTTACCACTAACTGAGATAATCTCCATATCATCAAATCCACATTCGTTAACCATGTAGTTCAGGGAGTGTTCAACACCTTTAGAAATCATGTTCATACCCATTGCATCACCTGTGGTTGTTTTAAATCTAATAAATAACAAGGTACCAGCCATGGCGGTTTGGATATGTTGTAATCTAGCGAATCTTGAAGTTGAATTGAAAGCAGCTTTGATTTGCTTTTGACCTTCAAGTGAATCCAACCACAATTTAGCAGCACCTGTTCTTGATAGACTTGGGAACGAAACACATGGACCTCTTGTCATACCATCATTAGTTAACACTGTGGAGACACCACCGCCCGAATTTATAGCTTTGCAACCTCTCATAGTAGATGCAACTAAACAACCTTCAGTAGTAGCCATTGGAATATGGTATGGAACACCATCAATGATTAAAGGACCGGCAACACCAACTGGTAATGGCATGAAACCAATAACATTTTCACAACAGGCTCCAAACACTCTATCGTAGTCATAGTGCTTATATGGTAAGCTCATAGTACTTAAAATTGGAGCATCTGCTAATTTAGCAATGGCTAATCTTCTAACAACAACGGCTCTAGTTTTGTCGCCTAATTGTTTTTCTAATGCGTATAATGGTAATTTGTTAGCTAGCACTAATGATAAAACTTCTTCATTACCACATTCTTTAACGTTACCAGCTTTCAAAATTGCAGTTAATTCTTCTAATGGTCTAATCACTCTTGAAATTTCTTGAACTGATTCGTCGTCATCGTCTTCTTCTTCTTCATCTGATGATGAGTTAGATGAGACGATTTGTGCTTCTTTAACATCATCCTTACTGACGTTTAATGGGGAAAGAGGTTGTAGTACAGGAGTTGCAAGTTTCTTGTTTTTCTTTTCAGTCGATGAAGTTGAAGAAATTGGGGCAGAAGAAATAGTAGCGTTTTTAGAAACTGTTCTTGACATGGCCAGCGAATTTAAAGTGGTCAAAGCTAAATGGAATCTAGTGACGTTCAATAAGTAAATATTAATAGCAACGGAAATACCAGCTAAGATGAACAAGAATTTAGAAATTAATGGATCTCTAATAGCTTTAGATAACTTTTGTAAAGTACCTAAAACAAAATCTTCAGTGTTTGTGACGAAAGTAACTTTATGATAAATTTTAGTTGGGAAAACGGAAATCAAGGTACCAAATTGACCAACTGTGATATTCTTAGTAATTGAAGATGATAAAGTATTTGTTGTAGAGCTAATCAAAGATTTAGCTTGATGATCAGAAGCATCATCATATAACCAAGAGGTACCCAAGACAAATAAGTGTAAACTTAAAAAACCAACGATTGTAATTAACTTAAACGAAACAATGGCATTATCATGTCTGAATAAAGCAGGAGATTGCTTTATAGCAACAGATTCAGCAACAGATTCAGAAATTCCATCTTCTTCCAAAACTTGCTTTAATTCAATTTGTCTGTGAACTTTAGTAATTTGAGCTTTTAAAGATAAGATTGAGCAATAGAAGGTGAAGGTGAATAAGAGATCAACAGCCATAATAACAGAAGATAAGACACAGAAATTTTGGAAACCAACCAGAGTTGGGACTAAGAAAGAACCAATCAAGAATGATAAAGATAAAATCAATTGTTCCTTAACTAAAGGTAGAGCAGTTTCGGATTTAACAACATCTGCAATGATTTGAGCGATATCTCTATCTTGAGATCTACGAGAACCTAAAGCTTTAACTACAGGAGCAGTGAAAGAAACCTTATGTTTAAAGCCAACAGTAGCAACTAAGAAAGGTAAACCTTCAGTTAATGAAATCAAAGGAACTTTCTTACCCAAAACTTCAGTAGTCAAGACAATTGAAAACAAGAAGGCAAAACCTGAACTTAACAAAGAACCAAAGGCTAGCCAAAAGTTGGAGCCAACTTTCTTCATTTCATAGAATAATTGAATAAAAGTTAACCACATTGCGATATAAGCTAAGGTCATTAAAGCGATATCAAAAGGTTCAGCACCTTTGGCTAAATTGGCAGTCTTCAGGACAAATTGTTTAATATATTCGTAGTATCTACCAATTTTGTTAGCTCTTCTTTCTTTGTACTTATCACCGATTGAGTTGGTTAAAGTACTCATTGATTGTAATTGTTCATCGTAATTGGTAAAATCAGTTAAAAGAAAAGAGTCAGATTCATCTGAGCCATATATTAATTGGTCTTGTAAAGGATAGAATTGCTTTGAGGATCTTTTAAATTTGATTGGGGTTAAAGCTAAATGATCAGCTTTCTCATATTGGGAGATATCATTTTCAACAAGTTGAATCCAATTGTCGTTTGAAGAAGGTCCATGATAGAAATGCTGAAGCTCTGAATAAGCCTCATTGGTGTTGAAATGGGCAACATAGTTCTCCACTAGGGTTAAGTAAGTTAGAGAAGCCAATAAAGCTGTACCAATAATGACATGGATAGGTTTGTTAGCACAGAATCTAGCCAGGTTACTTGGGATAGTAGAGAATAGATAAGTCATGGCGAAACTGAACTGTTGGTGGTTAGTAAACGAGCCAGGGCAGCTGAATAACAAGAAAAGGGTCACGTACCTTGTCTAAGGGTCCAAGCTAGAGCAATAGAAGGTATGGGTGAGATGTTGTAGTGTATAACAGAAAAAGTAAAGGAAAAGGGCAACTTGGGCAATTCTGGAGTTGTTCAGGAACTCTGTTTTTGAGAGGGTTAAAACTTTTACTATGTACGACAGACAAGTCGATAGACCAATTCCAGACGGCCGGCCGGAGCGTCGCTGGGCTGCTAGGGCTTGCTGATTAGCGGGTGTGGTGACTACTACACTTTTCCATATTACTTCTTCTTTTGAAACGTTCAATAGTGACAGAGTTATACGTTAACCAACCAATCTCTCTTGCTCGTAACTCGTTTAACAAAAGTCGTTGACCGTTCCACTCGCTCTCATTCGTTTAACTGACGCGTTTCTATCAATTAATTAAACAAATGAGAATAACGTGTATATGAGAAAAAAGAACTAGAGGTCGTGTTAGCAACTCCTAAAGACGGGCTCCTTTGTGGATAGGTGGATAATAATAGTAGTTCATGCATACTCTTTACAGCCTTGATTATTCGTTCGCATAACACTATTGCTTTGGTAATTTGTAAAAGTGATATAGGTTTCATATCTTTCAATTAACAGCTCAAATCCCATTTAAGGAAGAATAGAGAAACGAGATAGCTTCAAAAACAATCGAAAGAAGTTAATTACTTCAATACTGATAAACTAACTTAAAATCATTATTTGGGGGCAAATGTAGTCAAAGTCTATTGAGATCAATGGGATAATAAAAACATTGATTAAGCTAATATCTATGAGTTGATAGGTCATCTGTTTCTGTCACCTTTTTCTAGTACTACTACCACTTAATGTCATTCAAGAAATATTACAAAAGACTGTAAATTAAAGTAGATCAACCTGTACACAAAATTCATACAACTCCGGCTACTTTTGAATCATTGATTTGGACAACGTTATTAACAAAATGAACGTTTCTCCAGATAAAAGCGACGAAAGCACAAACAATAAAAGTAAACACTCTGGAAGTAACAGAAGTAACCTTGGTACGAGCAAAAGCAAAATAAAAGACGAAAATCAAGAATATTAGAATATAGGTAGTAGCCAACTTTCTTTTTAAGATTTTATTTTCCAACTTTTTATAAATATCACAAACCCAAAATATACCCAAACAGAAAACTAACATTTCTTCAAGGTATACAATCCAATCAAGCGTATATGTATGCCTCCAAACCAAAACTTCATTAATTATTTTTTCAATTAAAAGAGCAGTTGAAACAGCCTCAACTAGAGGCTTTCTCTTTGAGTCGACCTAATAGCCAAAAAAGAGACCACTTGATAATAATAAAAAGTTATAAATAGCCCAAGTGGAGAAGATAATTGTAATGAAGGACGGTAAGAAATTTCGAATGTAATAAATTCTGGAATCGAAAAAATCTGGTGTGGGACCATATATGTTCATATCTCTAAAATAAAGATAGTGAATAAAGTAATAAGCACTAGAACCAACTAAGAAAATCAAAACCTTGAATTGAATCAATGATCTTTGATAAAACTGAAGAAACAGCAGCATTCGATTTACCATTGGAAACTTTTTTGAAAACATAAGAACCAAAAACGATTATCAAAGCAACTTGAGCCAACCATGAATAATATTCTAGCATGAGCTTATGAAAGTGATATGGATGTAATAAACCATGAACTTGTAGCGAATCGATGGAGATAATAATCTAGTCTCCTCTACTATTGATGTGTTTCCAAAGAATTGAAGAGTGGCACATAGACACCAGTTTTTGAGATATTATAAGTCAAAACCCTTAAACCATCAACTTTAGGTGATAATTGGGCCTGAGACACCGGCAACTGGTTACCGTTTAGAGAAACCATATCATCTAAACTAGCATATGCATTTGCATCTGGATTTGCTTCCGAATCAGGAATCAAACTACAATACTCGGCAAATGAGTTAGCATCAGTACAGAATTGCCCAGTATCAATAGAGTCTCTTTAGATCGGCGGCCGAAGCAATCGAAACTTTAACAGAAGTATCTTTATCGTATATGGCATCTTCAGGCATTGAAACAATGGATCAACGTAACATCACTGGCGTTTTATTTAGTTTGATTACTATATGGTGAAACTGACTTTTGCGATGTGCATGCCTTGAAGTTGATATAATATTTCTTAGTTCCATACTCAGGTCTTTTTTGGAGCTCAATCCGAACTGAATGTCAAATTGCAAATACTGTCTATTCTCAAGAAAATCCAAAAAATATAATGTAAACTGGATTAAAGATGGTGAACCTGGTATTCATCATGATTAATTTGATATTAATGCAATGATTAATGGTAAAGCAATCAAAACCAGTACCTATCATGTTATTCTAAATTTCTAAACCTGTTTGTCAGGTGGATTTTATGCTGTTTGGCTTGATTTTGATTTTGGTGGAAGTGAGTGTTATGTTTTGTTGCCCATTACTGTCATCTAATGGATTTAATTAAGAGCTTGCTCTTCCTTGACCATGCCATAAAGAGAGGGTTATTTACCTTTTCAGTGGTCCAGCATTCTTTCAGTTAAGTATACTGTGATTATAAACCTTACACAATCTTAAAATTCATTTTCTGAAAGCAATTATAGTGGAATTTTTGTGGCATCAATACAGTCCTAACAGCGACTAATCGAATCAAGCTACAGTTGACCTAAAGAGTAGTATATATACCAAACTCATCTAGCTTGCCTATTGTCTTGCTTGGCGCACTACCTAGTCTGTTATATTTACACCCGTGCACCATTTAGATTGTTGAAATTGATCGATGGTCACGGCCAACTGATAACAGCTTTTCAATTCAGTGATAACTCTACCGTTATCAAACTACTGCACGTGCACAGACAACAGATAGAAACCAATAAAAAACAAACATGGCCCAACTTAAAGACGTGAAAAGAAAAGAACTAACAAAGAGATACGTTCACATCCCAATGAAACCAAGAAACATGGCATCAGGCATGGCAGCACAGAATTTACCAATGGTTGCTATGTTTTTGAAGAATAAGCCACTATCATGGGCTACATTATTCTTAGCTGTTCAATCATGGTTAAGTGATCCATTAATTAGAGATCCAAACGATGATGCTCAGCCTGCTATTTTTAAAATCATTTTTGCCTTTATTGCAATCGCCACTTCCTATATGGACTTAATTTTCCCTAGTGTTTCTCCTGGTTTCAAAAGATCCGTTGACAAAGATGCTGCTAAGACTATAGTTGATACTGTAGTCGATACAGCTACCGCAGTTGCTAATGCCGCCACTACTAAATAAAAGTATATACTGTGTATATTACTAAAATAAAATAATATGATATTAATTAAATAAATCGTAGTTACTTAATTATACCCCAGGTACAGGAGTATTAGCACTACTAGCATGGGCATTTCCATTCCCCAACTTCTTCCTTTTCTTACTAACCAAAGGCAAAACTTTGGCTTTTCTTTTCAACTTCACCATCAACCCATGATCAAACCTAGATCCACAAGTTGGGCATTTCTCATCATCTGGCAAAACACTCAAAATACACAAACAGACAGAACAAACATATCCAATATCCACAACTTTATTAGTAATAAAGCAACTTGCTCGGAAATCAACATTGCTATTGGTAGGCAAAACCAAGACTGTAGATCTTAACATTGGATCAATAAACAACGTTGTGCATAAATATTCAACCAATCCTGATAAATTCGACAACTTAATGTAAACCCCATTAGTTGAATCACTAGCCTGTTGCAAAAACGTAGAATCATTGTTCAATTTCAATGTATCTATAGGAATCTTCATTTTCTGTGATGCAAAAATAGTATTCATAATCGAAATATACGGAATTGTAGAATCATCACTTAATGACACAATCAATATACGAGCCTTGTTCAAATTACTTGCTGTTGCTGTAGTTTGTAACTTATTTATATATGCTAACGACATCGATATAGCTCCAGTCAAAGTACCTTTGATTTTCTCCTTTTGATGCAATTGGCCTAAATGATCAGGCATTTCTTGGATATTCATATTTAATTGAGATAATATCGTTTCATCTAACTGTTTAAATTGTCTTGACATACCATTACTTTCAACATACTTTGAATTTTTCTTACCGTTAGCAACAGTGGCATCACCTGTAGTTGTTATTGTCGTTGTCGTTGTACTCGTTTGTGTCTGGAAATCCAATGGATACACTAGTCTAGCACCATGATCATAGGAGTTGCCAGTGTACAAAGCCACTTTATTCCCACTATTCAACGCTAAGTGAGCATTAAGCATGACTAACAATGCTGAAATGAGCTGTTTGAACGATGTTGGGTCTTGATTTTGTAGTTTGTTCCATTCCAGTGGATTGATGTCTAGTATGACTGATAGTAATGAGGGCGTTTCATCTAGTAATCTTGTGGAGTTAGTGGACAACCCTGATGAAGTGGATTGGTCTTGGAATGCTCTGTCTGCTATAGCATCCATTGTTGGGTTGTTGAGGTAATATTACCAATAAGAAGTTTGTTTGATCTAATCTCATCTAATTGTGAAAAACTCAATATTGTGTTGATTCAATACTCGTTGCTGATTGCGCGAGATTTCTAGAATCTGGATAGATAGGGTAGAGAGATGGATAGATACTTTAGTCGAATAGTGCAAAATCAGATAAAAAGATATATAATGAACTATTTTTCTCCACAAAAATACACATACAATTGTAAAATCCATTGTACTTATAGAAAACCATGTTTTTTCTAAAAAAAAATCAGACACAGTTTGATCATGATAATACAAGGTACTGAACTACGCTATTCAGTTAAGTAAAAGGAACTCACGTCTACCATCGTTACATCAAGAAAGTGTTGAAGTTGGTAAGCCGTAACAAATGCTGTGAATCTAGCAAGAGGTGTTGATTGACTGACAAGAAACGAGAAAGCATTCAAAAGCCCTAATCCGTCGATCGACCCAAATTTGAGTCGATCAATCTAGGCTTTGGATGCGCCACCTGCGCCTTTTCATTTAAACTGGAAGTTTCTCGAACATTCGCACGACCTTTTGAGCATCTCAGAAAGTTCAGTGTTTCTTCTAGATTAATAATTGTATTTAAACTGTGTGTAGGTACAACTTGTTTTTTTTCCATTTTACTTTCAAGTTCCTGTTTTGTGGAAGTTCTGATTCATATATAAGTACCCATTTAACATAGGAGTCAATTAATCAGGAATGGAGAAAATATTGCAGTGGTCTATCGCAAATCAATCTGATGATCCAGAAGCTAGAGCAAGAGCTCCAGAAATCACTTCGGAAGACTTAAACAAATTCTTCGGTGGTCAAAAAGATGATGCCGTCTTAATGGCTGAAAATATGGCCACGATTATCTCAAAAGAAGCTTCGTTAGATAATAAGCTAATATCGTTTGAAAACTTTGAAATGTTATTGGAAAACTTGGATAATTCTAATAATCTGAAAAACATGAATTTATGGGAACCATTGTTAAAGAATTTACTAGGCGGTGGTCATCCCGAAGATGAAGATAATGAATTAATTTTCTGGGCTGCTGGGTGTGTCGGTGTCGCCGTTCAGAACAATAGACAATCTCAAGATGACTTCTTACAATTTGTTAAAAGACATGTTCACGATTCTGAGGATGGTGTCAATTATTTTGATATCCTATTAAGCCTGGCATTTACTTCAAAACAATCTAACGTTCAAAAGAAATCAATCTTTGCATTATCAAATTTAATCAGATATAATTATCCAAATTATGTCGAATTTGTGAGGTGTGATGGTTGGAAGAAAATAGCTGCATTCTTATCTCACTTCGATTCATTAAACAATAATCTAAGACTGAGAACATTGTCACTATTGTCTTCATTATTGACAATTGATCCAGATTACTCGGATGGCTTTGCAAAGGAGCCACCAAAAGCACCGTTATTAGTGAAAGATACCCCAGGAAATGCTCCAGGTGAAGCACCTCCAACTGGCTCCATTCAAGCACATCCAGTCAAGCACGATAGAGAAGCTGAAATTATTGAAAAATTGAAGTACTTTAAAGAGCTGAGTATAGTTCAACTAGTTTTAAAAGCGTCTTTGGAGAATGGTGAAATCAATCAATCTTTGATTGATCAAATTTTAATCTTATTGAATAATTTGATTACACTAGGATATGGAGCTGAATTTACAAATGACGAGTTAACACAGTTGAAAACATTGGTTGATAAATTAGATCAAGATCAAGATATAGATAAAGAATTTGTCATTCCTTTAAAGTCGGTATTATTATTTTAACTACGCACATGATTGACTGAAATCCTAGTTGTATGCACACATGCTTTTTTATGCAGCGTGTAGTTGCTAGCGTTTGTCTTCTCCTTCTCCTTCTTATTCATTTCCTAGTTTTGTAATACTAACTTGAACTATCATGTATCTTACTTAATATGTGACTATTATTATAGATCGTTTGTTAAAATCCAGTACATTAAAATGATGATGAGCCAGAAGAAAGAACATAAGAATTAAGTTGTTTCAAAATGGCTTTCTTTGGTTAATATACTTGTTCTTTTGTAATTCAGGACTTTCTTTCTTCTCTATAGATGTATGTATTCTCTTTTTTTCTTTTCTTTGTTGGCTTTTGCTAATGTTTTGATTTTCATTCGTAGTGCTTAATGTCAGTTTAGTATCTTCTTTGGTTTGTACAAAGTCTACTACAAAATCCATCTAGTGAGTATTAAGAAGTTTCTACTTACATGATTGGGCAGGTTGCCACTTTTTTTCATTTACTAAAAAAGCAACTAAACCAAAATAATTATTTACAAAAGCAATTTAAGTGAACAAAGCAAAAAGGTATGCAAACTACAGATGAATCAACTGATCCTCGTCATCTGCCAAAAACAACAATCTCATAGACTTAAAAGCATCTGATCTAACTCCACTAACACTGGAATCTCCACTAGCCAATCCATGAAACAAACTATTCAAACTACCATTATACTGTTCCACAATATTTTTAGAGTTTCTATCAGTAATACATCTAATCTGACACAAGGACTCTTTCATTATGTCCCTTGTGTCATTGTGCGATTTGATTCCTCCCATATTCGAGAAATCTAATCGATGCTTCGGATCTCTGAATTTAGTTGATATGGTGTAACTTAATGATTTTAACCATCCGATTAGGTCTTTGAGACCTTTTATTGGAAATTGATGGATTCCTGTTTGGATTTCTAGTTCAATTAATTGAAGTTCTAGTTGTTTAGGTGATATTACTCTGTCTTTGTCGTTTGTGGTCTTTCTTTTTCTGGTTGCGGTGGAGTTCGTTGTGGCTTGACTTTGTAATCTTCTTTGGAATTCTCTATTGACTTGGGTGTCTAAACTTCTCATGTATGTATCATAACCATTTAAAAACACGATGATTATAAAGTCTTTATCTATAGCTTTAATTTTCTTTATCAACTCTTTTAAATTATCAAGTTGAGCTAGTAATTCTGAAGCTTCAAACCAAATCCCAATAAATTTTTCGTATTTGTAATATGATTCTTCTATTGGAATAAAGGTGTGTTTGATAGGATGATAAATACAATCAATACTTCTTTTGAATTGAATAATTGGATAATTAAATGTTATTGGGGTCGATTCAACCACAATCGGCTTGAAAAAGGTAGCAAAGTTGGGATTGATAATTTCAAATGATTTTAATAATTTATCATTTATAACTAATTTGATATCAGCCATGAACTCTTCTTTATCTCGTCTAGCTTGGTTCACTTTCTTCAATGCTGCTGCATTTGCTAATTTGGAGGTAGCCAACATATTATCCAATTCTTCTTCTGTGTATTCTTTATCTTGATCAACTCTAATCTCATTGGATTCTCCACTACTGAATGAAACATTCATACCACCCGAAGGAGAAGAAACTGGATGAACAGCAATGGGGGGCGGAGTACAACTATTTGGTCTTCTTCTACTGGGATCGGTATTTGATCTTGTATTGGAGTCACGAACTACTAAAAGTTTACCAGTCGTGGAACTCATTGTGTTTGCATGCAAGGTTGTTTTAGTTGAACTTGTTCTATTGGCATCATTTTCACAAGTTTTTGAAGCTGTTGAAGTAGCCCGACTATCTGATGTACCATTTTTTGATCTTTTAGCACGAACTGCACCAGAGCCACTTCCTAAAATTATCTTGAAACCATCATCATCACTATCAGATCCATTTAACACACTTGAATACTGAATACTACTAAAGTCATCATTATCAAGACGACCACTACGACCTCCACCAGATTTTTCTTTGCTTAATCTGACAGCAGCATCAACATCAACATTGCTAGACAGCTTTTCATCACCACCAATTGATTTTCTCTGAACTGGATGACTAGACTTACTTATAATCTTAATCCCATCATCATCTGAAGAAGACGAAGATAGAAATCCAGTGCTTTCTAATGGTGCGAACATTCTTTCTGATTTCGATTCCATTGATTTTTCAAGAACAGCATCAATAGTTGCACCTACTACATCCCCATTGATATTGAAATCATCGGTGAAGTCAATTGTTGAATTATTAAACCCAGTATGTGTTTTGGTAAGATTTGTAGAATGTTTGCTTTTAACAGGGCTGCTATCTAACACTTCAACGCTATTATCATCATCTTCGTGGAGAGTAGTTACTTTATTTGATATTCTATTTTTCCAGCTAGAAAATGGTGTGACTCTGGATAAGATTTCTGGAGATGGAAAAAGTAGTTTACTGTTTTCATTATCATCTAGAAATATGATTTCGTCATCTTCAGTTGGCTTGTTTTTCTTGTGTAGACTATTGAGTATAGAACAGGCTGTGTTTTTGCGTTCGTGTTTGTGTTTGTGCTTGTGTGTGGTGTTTGTATTATCGCTATGTTTGAAGATATCACTTTCAAATGCATCATGATCATTATCTTTGTCTAAATCATCAAAGTTGAGTTGTTGATGACCAAAATTAAATCTTTGATGGGCAGGGTTGGAATTATTATCAGCGCAGCCGGAAGCTGTCGTAAATCGAGAACGACCTCTGGAGTTATTTCTATTAGTTTGTAGTGATGGCTCTGGGTTGGATACTAGATTATTGGGAGTCTTCTGGATGTCATCCAAATCACTTAAATCGTCATCTGAATCATCGTTAAAATTAAGTTTCTGGCCAATTGCATAACTGGGTTTACTTTTCTTAAATGACGAGGACGAGCCTGCTTCATCGCCATCTGATTCAGAGTCAACTGTGAAAATTTCAATATTATCAAGCACTGGAGCCTTATCAGTTTTGGATGATTCACTACGAGTATGGGTTGATTTATCTGCCAATAAGGTAGAAGAACAAATTGTTCTAGTCGTTTTAGGTTTTGAGGTGTTTTTAATTGGAGATGACAATGAAGTAAAACTAATGCAATCATCAACGACGTTAGTTATCTTTGTTGTGGCCGTTGATTTTCTCTTATCTAATTTTGGAGTGGAGGAAATAAATGAATTATTAGTTGACTTTAAAGGAGATGAAAAAACGGGAGTGAATTTAGGTGATGAGGGAGGCATAACAGGACGAGTACTTGACGAAAATCCATTGGATTTTGTTGAAAATGTTCTTCTATCATTTGCTATATCAGAACTTGCATCATCTTTAACAACTAATCTTGGAGAAAAACGAGAGCAGTAAGATTTTGAATTAGAAGTGGAAGTTTGTTTAATCGAAGGTGATGAATTGTTGTTGGTGTTATCGAAATCAGACGATGAATCATTAACGAACAATCTGGACATATCACATTTAGGTCTATTTGTAGATGGAACAGGAAGGGGCAAATTATAATCATTATTATTATCGCAATTATCAAAATGTTTTTCAATTCCATTTTCCATTAGCTTGTTACATGAGTATATGGCAAGATCATCTTTCTGCGTGCATTTAAGAGAATCATTTTTCTCAACTTTATTTTTCTTGTTCATCAAAGATTCATTAAACTCACTAATTCTTCTCTTCATTGATCTTTTTTGGGTATGGCTTTCAAGTATTGAAGTAAAAAAATTACTCGATGATGTATTTGTTGTAATCGACGAATTTTTGGCTTTCGTCTTTGGGTGTTGTTGTTGTTTATGAGAGGCACCTGCCGATAGTTGAAGTTGTTTAGACTGAATTGATGACACTGGATCAGTTAGTTTCTTGGAATACGAAGCAAATGACTCTTTCCCGGGTTTAACAGGCTCGTCATGAAAACTCACCTCACCAAGATCACTATGATAGGAAGTAGTTAGTTAGTATAGGTATAGAATTAAACTTAGAGTTGAATCCCAGTTGAATTGAAATAAAGCACATACACTACCTTTATCTGTTCCCGTTCGGGAAGTTCCTCAAAACTAACCAAATCTATGATCTCGACAGAATCAGCCATGATGATGAGTTTGCGATGGCGATTACTGTGTTTTGTGTTTTGTGTTTTGTTATCAAATCATAAATTTTCAATTATATATATATATCAACAAAGTTTCGTGTCGTGTTTTCCCAGCGGCTTAGGGTTTCTGCGACAGAACAAAAGTTGTTGTGTCTTTTCTTTTTTTGTACTAGCTTTCTTTGAAACGGATCACCCACCCATTATTTGAGACTAGCTAGAATCACTTGGTTAATAATGTTAGTCTATAGCTATTAAAATAAATACTCACCAGGGCTTCCTAACCATAGTTGCAACCGTGCACCAGAATTCCTCAAAAAAAAGAAGCGGCACCTTCCCGATTCGGTTTCAGCACCCATCCCAAAGCGGCACAGCGTAAACAAACAAACCCAATTAAACTCAGCGGCACAGCCCGGATATCTATTATATTTGCCTCACTCAGAAAAGAAGAATTTCATCATCACAAGTGCCAATTTCATTTTAAGCTACTTCACTTGCTTTTTATTTTAACATACGTTAGGCTTTCATTTATAACAACAACTACTCCTTTCTCTCGTTACTCAATCTCTGTTTGGCCAATCAAATATCTACTGATACCCCTCCTACATTAACTTATTTCAATTGTGCCTTATCACACAGCCCCTTAATTCTTATACAACACAACACAACACAACAACTCACTACAAATAAAAAAAAGACAACATGGGTTTATTAACAGGTTTAAATAGAACCTTAACATTACTCTTACTAGCAGGTTCAACTTTATGTTTATTATTCATTGTCTTTTCAGGTGCTGTTAACTCTTTCCCCTTCAACCAGTTTTATTGGTTACAAGTTGACACAGACAACATCAACGACAAAGTTTCCAAATGGACCATGTGGGGAATCTGTAATCCAACATCATGGTCTGCACACAAGAATGGTGTTTGTACTGACTTGGCTCCAGCTTTTCCTATTTCTCCTTATGACAATTTTGGTAATTCGACCAGTTTACCTACCGATTTCGTCAATTCCAGAGACACTTACTACTACTTATCGAGATTCGGTTTCTCTTTCTTGTTAATTGCCTTGGTTTTTTCAGGTGTTTCATTTATCTGTGCTATATTCCAATGTTTCTGGTTTGCGATGAAGCAAGTTTTGACTTTCTTTGTTACTCTTGCTGCTATTTTCTCCATGGCTGGTGTTGCCATGCAAACTGCTATTATCGTCTTGGCCAGAAACCATTTTAAAGATGCTGACTATAAAACTAAACTAGGTGCATCTATGTTAGGTATCACTTGGGGTGCCACTGCTTGTTTAATGCTAGTCTTTTTCTTTGCTTGTTGTTCTTTAACTCATAAAGCATACAATATTCATAAAGGACATGTTGAAGCTGCCCAACAACAGCAACAACAATATTACCCTGCTCAACCTCAGTTGGAATCTCAACTACAAGATAAAGAAGCTGCCTCAAGTGGTGGTCACTTCACCAATTTCTTCCATCATAGCAATAATAGTACTGCTCCAAATAACGAGTCTGTTACTGCCCCAGTTCAAGATGATACAGCTAACCTACCTCCTGCTGGTAATGAAACTGGTATCAGATTCTTTAAGATCAAAAGACACGACAAAGAAGTTGATCAGGATTCAGTTGTTTAAATATAATATTATTACATATATGCTAATTACTTTAGCTAACCCGACTTACTACCCCTAATGTGTTTTTACTTTATTTTTTTTTTTCTTCTATCGTTATTCAATACTGATTTATGTTTTCATTATATGTTTTCATTACTCCGTCTCTTTCTCTTTCAATGTTTTGTTCTTTCGTTTTCGTTACTATTTTTCTTATCGATGTTTCTTATGATATATGGAAAGATGTGTTGTTTTCATGTGACGCCATCTTTCTCGTACTTTTACCCCCACCTCATTTTGTTTTTATTAATTATTTTCTTCTTCTTTTGTTATATATAATACTAATATAATACTACTAATATTAATTCTAATTTCATCACAATAAAGGAATACATAATCTCTTATTAAACGACATGAAGAAAAACACGATTTCAGAACCACCATTATATCAAAAACTTCAGCTATATCTTGAACAACCAATATATGCAACTCAATCCCTCAAATAATCAGTAATCAATCTAACCTTATGTCCCAACCACAATGCCAGTTCTGTATGATCTACCAAATCTCCTCTATCAGTTCTAGGATGGATCAACACAGACAACCCAGCATGGTTCAACTGGAACCACTGCACCAACTCCAAAAACGCCTTGGAATCACGAACGTCACACTCAACCATACCTATAGGATGAGGGCCTAGTGGTTCGTCATGAAACTTGTACACTCTTATGGCTCCTGTTTCGATGTGGGTGCTGAATTGCTTGCGGAGGTTGGCTATTAAAGTACGGGATTGGGCTAGTTGTGGTGTGTTGGAGTTGTAGTATGTGTGGAAGTCGTACGATCTTATTGGGTGGATGAATGGGGTGAATTGTGTTTCTTGTGTAGTCATCTTGGATGGTGGTCTTTGGTGGTGTTGTGATTTGTGAACTGGTGGTTGTTGATGAAGATGGAGAAATATAACAAGGATTTAAATGATTCTGGGAGCCACAGCAAGCGAGCGGCTCAATTTTCGGGAATTACAAATCAAGTGACTAAGCATTACTCTTCATTGGTAAGATAGATACATCCATCCACCTTAGCCTGGAAATCATAGGATTTATATTGGTTTTTCTTAAAATATAGTTTATTAAACTGCTTAGAATAATGTTCTGCGTTACAAGAGTCCTGTTTTGCTTTTCTATTATCTTTGTTCTTCAAATAATTTCCACTATACTATTCAATATGTTGATTGTTTTTCAGTTGCAAATTACACTTTTTAATATTGAGGAAGCAAATCTGAGTGAATTTTGTAAAATGTAGATAACTTACAATATAAGAAATCTCAAAAGCAAACTTTTCCTTTTTAAATAATTATATACAAGAAAATGAAATCACATCCTTCAAAAATACATATAAATAACTACAAAAATAGATGGCCATTAAGTAATCAACTTGATCAGAGGATGGCAATGCTTATTCAGTGTTATCAATTGAATCAACTGATCAACATCTTCATCATGACTACTATTAGCTCTTGATAACACATTGTAGCATAATTGAAAGTTATTCAAATCACTCAACCATCCTAAACATCCATCTTCTTTAAACCCGTTGGTTTCAATCAATGTAACCAAACCGGCAATTTGGGCATTAAGAGACTCTTGGTATCTTTGAGTTAATTGTGGATTCGATTTTAACTGAGAATCAATCAACTTAATCTTCAAACAATTTTGACTAATTAAGTCTTTATAGAAATTATTTCTTTCAATTGAGAATAGTAGAGTGGTTGTAGTTTCTGTATTATTTGTGGTTTCCCAGTCCATGATTTCAAAAACTTTCAGATCTTCAATTAATAATCTATTAATTAATTCGTTGTCATTCAGTGCTGGTAAAGTTGTAATGAAGTAATTGATCATCTGCTTTTCTACTGCGATTGGCATGACTTCTTCAGTCTTTGGTAAGTCGACAGTGTCACGTAATTCATTGGATGCGTACTGTCTAATTTCATCATCATCATCTGACAAGAAATTAAATAAATGGATTAATACTTTAAATTTCATATAATTTGAGGTTTTAGAACATTTATAAACATGATTGAATGAAACTAATGAATTCAAACAGGATAATCTTACTAAATATTCTGTATCGTTATTCAGTTGGATTAATTTATTCATCCACCTGTCAAAATATTCCAGTGATCCTTGTGAATAATTATAATGATGGCCAATTAATGAGCCCAAGATTTCTAAACTGTTTAATTTCAGACTCTCATTGATTGTACTTAAGTTATTAAAAATCAATCTAATTTTGTTCGTAATATTCTCTTGATTTTCATCATATTCCCGTAACTGCTGTTGTTGTTCTTGCTCTCTATTGTCTCCATATTTAATTAAATGATTGATTAGTCTCAGATAAGCGGACCTTAAGTTATTCCAAATTGGCTTTTCGATGATCCTCCACAGATCATCTAATAATGCTTGTTTAAATTCATTTGATAATTCTGATAAATTCTTAATTATAAATTCAATTGTTGATAATTGAACTTCATAAAATTCAGAAACGATAGCTAACTCAATCAAATCATACAACTCATCAAACCTATGAGATAAATAAAAATTCAATAAAATTACGGTGGTTTCTTTTAACGATAATTGTTTACTACCATTCGGGGAACCGTTAACTCCAATCTCATTGTTTTCGATAAACCAATTACCCAATAAATTAATTTCTTTAATTGTCAAATACTTCCTAAAGAATAAATTGATCAATTGAAAATAAGCCAAATTAATTTCAAAACAGTTTAATTTAACAACATTACTTAATTTCTTCATAACAGCATCGACTAACAATTGATCAACATCAAAAACATTGTTTTTCAGACTATATCTAACTAATAGTTCTTTAATACCTAAAACAAGACCATGAATTTGATTGCCGTCTTTACTACTATCAATCAAGCTTAACAATTTGAAACATTCGATGAAAGTATCATCTATACCAACCAATGAAGGAAGTGATCTACTTGCCATTTCTCTAATTTTCCAATTCTTATTTTTCAAGCAATCCATTATCAGTCCTTTGAATTCATCCATAACAAATTCACCATTTGAAGAGGGAGTGCTTTCTAACTTACTTAAAATAGTCAAAATCGGGAAAACCATTTCATTATCGCTAACTTGTATGCATTTCTTTAAATTTGTAATTAAAATATCTTTAAGCCCTTTGAATCTACTGAAAAACAATCGTGCAGACATACCACCGCCACCAATGCTACCTGAAGAACTAACAGATGCTAGATTAACACCACCGTGACCAACAACCCCGACTGATCCAGCAACCGCACTGGCTTGAGTTGCTTTCTTTTTATTGAATAGCCTATTTTGAATCGATGTAAACAGCATAACTGAACAATTTTTAACACTCCAGATTTCAGAACTGAATGATTGTAACGATAAATTCAACGCTAAATCTATGAAATTTAAACTTTCTTTAGATAAGGAAGATTCAATTAATATCTGTCTTATACAGTTGAATGCATTGACTTGTGGTAAATTAATTTTATCCAATTCTTTTAAATCTTCCTCAGTTGGTTTTAATTGCGCAATGGTTAATAGTCTATCAATAGTATATTGAATCAACGATTTGTGTGTTGTTAAAATACCAGTGATTAAGTATGGTAAACCTGCTGATCTACGCGTAATCAACTTCGATCTGTGATTTTCAATTAATTCTAAATTGTGATTCAACCAAATTGTAGGCAATTGATTTAAATTTTCATCTTTGGAGTTTTTACATTTAGCACAGCAAGATATAAAAGTTGGGTAAACAGATGAAAATGCACCTCGATGTCTAATTGTTGATAATTGTTCCAGTAAAACTGGCCCAATGGTTAATATTTGCTTTGAAGTAATGGGGCAACTCTTGCTTAATAAGAGAACATCAATTAAATTGGTGGATTCTTTCAATGATCTCCAGGAATAACTTGATAACACTTGTGCTTTCTTACCAAATCTCGCTTCAAGTTCATCCGCTTTAACCTTATCAATTTCTATGAATTTTGGAATGTTACCTTCTGGTGAATCACTTTGGAGAATTTCTTTAACTATATCCCATGATTTTAATGATAATTCAATCAATTTATCGATTAAATCAATTTCTTCTAGAGTGTTTTGAAACTTATATACTTGGAAAATATGTTTAAAAGCGGCAAAATAGCCATGAATATTATAATGATATGCAGCAATCAGTACATTATCTTCAGCTTTACTAAGAAGAGTCTCTAATCTATCAATTAATTCGCTAAACACATTTTTAATCTTATCATGAGAATCAGTAAGCTTCTTGGTTTGATGATAATGAATTAAAAATTGTAAAAATTTAGAACCAGAATCGACAGATTTACCTTTCATATTACCTAGCAATTCAAATGCTCTTTCTTGAACGACATTTAAATCGACAAATTCATTCAATGATAATTCAGAAGGTAATAACTCCAACAATTCAGTAGATTGGATCCTAATATCTTCGAAATCGTTGGAAATATTATCAATCAACAATCTTATTAACGATTCATTAAATAATTCCAAATGGAAAGCATAATCGATTTTCTTATGTTTATCAAACTTCCTAATTGCTTGAATTCTATTATCCAATCCTGATTTGATCAAGCATTCCAAAATTTTGAATGAAAATGAAACACGTTGGTATGATGAACCTGGTGTTATGTTAATTAATGAAAATTCATAAATCTGGGACAAGAAATCTTGCCCCAGTTTAACATGTCCAAATTTCTCTAAGATTTCATTATAAAATCTAACCTTATCTTTTTTTGTCAATTTTAATGCATCTCTGTTTAATGGATATGTTGAATCTCTAATTCTTAATATGAACGACTTAATGATTAAATATAATGAATTACGTGTTTCCAGATCAGATTCAACGAACATGCTTTCTAAATGTTTGAAGACTATAGGATAGATATATGGTTTGATGGTTCTAGAACCCTTTGGAGTAGAAGTTAATAACGATAAAGCAGCTAATTTTAGCTCAACATCTGATGAAATCAACAGAGTTTCTAATTTTTGTAAGCTAATGATCTGTTCATGATCCGGATTGTTATCATCAAATGGTTCTATTATCATGGATAGATCTTGTGCAATTTTTAAAGTACCTAGAAACAGTGAATCGTTATTAGAAATAGTTTGAATGAATCTAATTGTTGATGGTTTGGAAACTTCGAAAAGTGATGGTAATAAGTATATCTCTATTGGTTTTCTTAAGCCGGGATTTTTCATAGAGTTAATCATATCATCTTGCCATATTGACAACCATTCATCGTCGTTGTTGTTAAATAATAAACGCAAAACTAAGAAAACAGTTTTGCCAATATAGCTTGATAAAGCGCTAACACCAATCTGATTTAAAGAATCTTGAATAAAAGTTGGTCTTTCTTGTAGTATAAAATCAAGTGGCTTAATCTCCTGAATTAAATTTTCAATCATGAAATACAAAACTCTTTTGTTATTTGATAATTTCAACGATTCCAACAACCAAGATTTAAATAAATTTGATTTAACTTCATCATTTCCATACACAACGTCCAAGAACTGAATAAGCTTAGTAAATAATTCTTTCAAAGAGTTACCTAGAGCAACGCCTGAGTCATTCCAAAAATCAATGGTGTATGAATATAAAAATTCGCAAGCTTCAGTAGTAACGACTTCCTTCAAAACAGATTTAGTCTCTGGATTAGAAGACGTTAATGCAGTTGATCTGACAAACCAAATCGACAAGGTGTCACAAGCAATAGTCCTATAATTTCCTAGACCTTCCGAAAGCTTGATAGAGTGTAAAAGAGATGGGAAAATTGAAACTAAAAACTCGGTAGTATCTGAATTGAACCTTTTGGTTTTAATTAGGTGAGTCTTGAGGTCTTTGAGGTCATGTTCTGAGATACCAGTATCGTTTAAAGCTTCTGCCCAAGATGGATCTGGGACTGGCATTGCAAAATATAAAAAATGTGTTTCCCTTGTATGCTTTCCAAGTTTTGAACAGGGCACCTTCCTTCTCACTAGAAATGAAAATAGTTGATGAATCTTTTTCTTGCAAAAGGCGTGGTTTGCGGCTCTTTAAAGCGTGATTTGAGCACGTGACCAACGACACTTTCACTCGATAAATCGGACTACAAGCCACCTGATGAATCAACTGATCAGTCTTCATTGATTAACAAAACTTTTAACGATTATATAGCTGGAAAGCTAGAAGAAAAAACCGAAACTGGGTTGAAAGCTTTCAGCAAAAAAGACTCGTCGTCAACTGAAAAATAAAAATCAGCCGCAGCAGATAAGGAATCAGGATAATTGATTACAAGAGCTAGATTGAACAAACACCTTCACATCTTTATCACCAGTTGCCTGCTCGTTGGCTCTCTTAACTCTCGCCAATGCCATTATCGAAGAAAAAACCATTGAAGAGAAGAGCCAGAAGCAAGGTGATGAAACGAAGAACCTTCACCGGCTGTGAAACCTGCAGAAATAGAAAAATCAAATGTGATGGAAGACAACCTGCTTGTCTACGATGTGAAAAATCAAAGTTGTTGTGCCCAGGATATGATATTAAATTAAGGTTTGTTGAATTATTAACCATTTTGAATGATGGTACACTTGGTCATGTTGAATCTGAAGAAAGTACATCGAAAGCCCAAAAAGTCAGACGACGCCAAATTCCTTATACGAACTTTCCTTCTTATTGTAGTTATAAGTACTTTGAAGAGATGGACCCTATCTTGGATGTAATTGATTCACTGTCTTATGAAGACCTTCCTGCTTTCAAATGTCCATTTGGTTGCTTTCTGAGTAACAAACGATATGGTCAAAATACTCAATCTAGATTAGAAACAGATTCCCTACAACAAACTATAGAAGAACACAAAATTACAGAAAAGAGCAAGCTTGTACCTGATCATAATTTTATTTATCCTGATCTACAGTCATATGCATTGTTAACCTATAAAATAATTTCTGCTAGTACTAATAGTAATATAGGTGTCGAGAATTGGTGTGAGATACAGCAAACTATATTTCCTGAGTTATGTAAGCATCCAATCAAAACTCGAATCGTAGATAGATTTAAAAAGCAAAACTATGAACTTGGAGATAATAATAGAACTATGGTTAGTATGATACTGAAAGCAATGGACGATGAACATAAAGATGATGCTCTTGAGTCTAAAGTCATTCAAATGGTAATAGATTGTTCAATTACTCAAGATTTAATTAGAACATTTTTGAGACATTCAACTACAATGATGCATCTTAGTTACAAGCATGATTTATTTGAGACCATTGTCATTCCATTACTTTACAAAACTGTTGGTCAAAGTTTTTTATTTAATTCGTTTGTTATGATGGGTGATCACGGTGATATTACCACTGCCGATGATTATCAAGATATGGATGATAGTCAATTTGAAGATTTTTGCAGATTGATAAAGCAAACGTTTGTTATTACTGGTTTGTCCGTTGCCACTCTTAGTCAACTTCGGATTGTTTTGTTTAACGATTTGGGGATTATTCAAGATTCATCTGTTTATTTGAATTGTTTTATTGGATTTAGAGAGATTTCAATGAATAACCTTGCTCAGATTATCCAAATAGTAATTGAAGAGCATTCTTCAATTAAGCTTGTTAATGAAAAATTATTAAATAGAATAATTACTGCTGGACTCATTAAAGAACTATTGTTAAGCTTGATATATGGTATAAAACAAGATGAAATGGTGAATGTTCTACATAACTATAATTTATTATTCAATACTACAAGCCATATATGTGATTACCTCAGAACTTTGAAATATAATGATAAGAACTTGGATGAAATTTTATTATGGTTTAGGTATATGTTTTCATTTTTTAAATCAACTTCACTACTTAAATTGCTGGGTCCTAAAGAGAAGGAATATGATTATACCAAAATTTCTGCAAACTCTAATGTTTTGAATAATAGGGATAGAGAAGTCAACTCGCAGTTACATGATGATACTGACGAATTGAATCCAGGGAATGAGTATATGCTTGAAAGAGCGGAATTTCGAGATATTCATAGTTTGGATGAACAGTTTGATCATGAATATTCCCATGCTCAAACTTTAACTAAAGAGTTTAAGGTACAAAACAGTATGACCCCAGTTTTTGAATTGAGTACTTCTGATGTACTGCCCGCCAATGAGGTAATAGATATTTCAGCTTCGTTGGATGGCTATAATTTACAAATATCATTAGTTGAAATTGGTTATGGTGTGCCATTGACATTATTAGAATTACTAGAAAAGATAATCAATCTAGCAGAACATAGAGAAGATCATAAAGCTAATTCAAAACTTTACGGTAATTTAGAAAGTGAATTGATTAACTGGAAATTGCCCTGGAACCTTTCTATTAAATCATCATCATCATCATTGGATTTAGATATTGAAACTCATAAAATTTTATATCACCTAGCCATATGCTCTTATAATTCCATCTTGCTATACTATTTCAGATTAATTAAAAATACGCATCCTTCGTTACTGCAAAACTATGTTATTACCGTATTAACTCATCTTGAACAGCTAAGAAGACTACACACGGGAACTAAAGTTGAATACAAACTGTCGTTACCATTTTGGTGTTGTTTTATTGCCGGGTCGGAAGCAAGTGGTGCATATTTGCAGTCATGTTTTGAAAATCTGTTTAATTCATGGCATGATGGTAGTGATAAATGGATTGGAAAGCAGGTGATGATGGAAGTTTGGAAAAGTGGCAATGGCTCTAAAATAGCTGATACTTCTTGGATTGATATCATTGAACGATATGAGGTATTTGGGCTTCATTGATATCTGACCACAAACTGTTTATTTATTTTAAATTATAAGTATTTATTACTAAGCACCAAAAATAATCGTTAATCTGTAAGTAGTGATGCTCTTTTTGAGTTACGGCAGAAATACATTAAAATAGTGTGATTGCCATGACCGATTGGTTTCTAGAATATCTGAGGTGATCTATTTTTAATATATTAACTACAGACAGATTCCTGAAATTATGTTCTCACTCAAAATTAATAATAATGTAACTGTATGGCCCTAGGCAAGTCTTAAAGTTTTCAAGTGTGTAGATGATATAGAACAAAAATATCTTTATATCGATTAGCTCTTGGTTGGCAGAAGTTTCCATTATAAGTTGATTCAAAGTTTAAGAAAAGTCAGACATGCCCCTTTACACCATCGCTCCCCCGTCATCAACAAAATAAAGTATCCCACAGAGATATGGATGCTTTTTCTGTGGCACCCTAAGATAAGATAAGGCCTATCGGAGGGTGTCATCTCCCAACTGCCACCCTCGATTCTAAAGCTGAACAACAAGAAGATACCGATTTGGTTCTGCAGTTTGAAAAGAAAATGTATACATTGCTTATATAATTACTTTTCTACTTAAGATTTTTTGTATTATATTCTGAATTTTAATGGGCGTATCCTGGTCGACAAATACATGTACATCCAAAAACATAAACACTGATATTCCAATTGCAAGTCTTGTTGAATGCCTTCCATATGAGCCTATTTATCAGATTCTCTTGCTCATGATTACAGAACAATATGATGTTGCCTGAAAGTAAATCAAGTTGGAATGTGGAATGACTATCAAAACCCCTTATCATTTATTGTACCGGGAGAGAGTTATACGTATGATTGGCTCTGCGTGACCGGCAGATTAAAGGGGACAATTGTCTTAGCGCTGCCATATAAAGTAGACGTTATTCCCAGGAAAGGAGTCTATCTAACTTACAAGTACACTGTAAGTCCTTTCGTTGAATACTCGTTTACTTTGCAATCACCAGATACATCATTTACTTTACACTCACAAGTTATCTTACCTGTTTATTCTTATTCATTTATTCCTAAAAACAATGTCTGACAATTCTGCAACTTTAACAGCTTGGTACTTAACACAGAGACCTCAAATGTATTATCTTACTATTTCAAGCACTGAAGGAGTTATTACTTGGCATGTAAGTGGAAGTCCAGACTATAAAATAGAATTAATCCGTCTTGATCCTGCTGGATTTCGATACAACATAGTGAAGGTGAGTCAAAGAAGTATTAAAAGAAGAAGGTTTTATGACTATAATAAGCTAATAATGACAAACTTTGCTGATCCTAAAATAATGTGGGACCCTTATATACGATATTCACATGATACGAGATGTAATGATCTTTCAAAGGTTTGGGTTATGCGGGTGGCCGAATATCTTCGTAAGGTTGACTAGCTTTAAATCAATGAAGCTGTTTCGTGACCTTCCTGGTTTACTTTATTTTCTTCATTTCTATTTGTTCCCTTTTTTCTGAAATTCCCAATTTGTCCATTTTGATCTTTATCTATCAAGTTGCTATTTTGCCCACAGAACGTGTTCCCAATCCGGCTTTTCCAATATTTCTCTTTTAATGCATTTCAATATTTTTTCTTTCATCGTCTCCTTGTTTTTATTATTACTATTTTTACTTCATGTAGATTAATAAAATGGTAAGTTCATCTTCATATAAATCCGCTAAATGTGGATGGATACCTTTAATATCTGGTGTCAATGAATAATGTTTTTTAGATTTTTAGGATATTTGCATATTTCCATTTCTCCATCAAGATCGTGGATCGACACTTTTCGCCTTTCTAGATGTGCCAAGTTCCCAACATTGGGGTATCAGCTCGATAGAGTGTAATAGGCAGCTTCCTATTTAAAGTCACTAGCTAGCCTCGCACCGAATAACGTTACGTAGAATTAGACTAACTCCAACCGCAAATCATATATATATATATGTGTTTAGTTTTAAAATTAAATCAAAACAAATTCATACTTCAGTGATAAAAGAGAGTAAAGAGAAAGAAACTTAAAAGTGATGGATATGTTTATGTTTTGACCAATGACCCCACTAGAGATATGTCTATTTATTTTCTATATACAAATAAAAACGCACAAATTAAACATAGACTTATATACATAGAGCCAATAGACTTATTAATAACAAGAGTAAAAATAGAAAATCATGGTATCTTTTAGTCTAGAGGTATAATTTATAATAACTAACAGAAACACAAAATCAGCAGCTTCACTCTCACATGCTGAATCATATACACCACACGCACTTCAAATAACAATTGAAAAGAATACCATTAGATAACCCATTACTCTTGATGTTTTGGCAATTTTTGGTTGGAAATGAATAATGAACAGATTAAAGACAAAGCACATAACCCAATACCAAAATAGAAAGTACTATGGATACTTTTCAAAACAACACTTCTAACAATTCTATCACTTTCACTTAAATTTTCAATTAAAGAAGTTTCACCAACCAAAGTCATTAAACTTTCTTTGGTAGACACTTTACCAGCTATTGCCTTGACATTAGATTTTAATGTTTCGGTATATATGACTTGCCCAACTTCTGAAAACACAGCACCAAGAACATTTCTGACGAAATTTAGAAAAGTTGTGGATAATAGTAGTCCTTCAGGTTCTTTTGGTGCAAGGACTTGAGCACTAACCATACTAGGCTGCAAAACAAGACCAGTACCTACACCAGCAATGATTAATAAACCAAAACGGCGTGAAAGTGACTCGTCAACCTTTAATAAAGTTAATAGGCCTGTACCAATCACCAAACAAATGCCAGAAAGAACAGAGAAAGGTTTGATATGTCCTGTCTTCTTCACTAAAAACCCGATGTTGCACTACACAAGGTGGTTAGAATGATAATTGCAAATAATGATATACCTGTATGAAGAGAATTGTAACCTGAAACAACTTGGAAATAAACGGAAATAAATTGAACAACAACATAAAAGCCAGAAAACCCAAACCCCAAAGACATGGTAGCAGCCATTAGTTGAGGATGAGCCACTGTAGTTTTAAGAATAATTGGTTTTGAAGAAAACCAGAAATTCCAAACAATAAACCCGATACACAAAGCACCACTTAAAACAAAGCATGAGATAACTGCTGCTGAATTCCAAGCAAAATCAGTAACACCGAACGATAAAGCTAACATTATTAGCACAGTAGATGAAATCGAAAGAAAGCAATCAAAGTAATCAATTTGTTTTAGTTTGGATATTATTGATCCAGGAGGCGTTTTAGGATTAAAACTGTACCAGAAAAAAGGAAGAATAATACCTCCACAGCATAAGTTAAGATAAAAGCACCATCTCCATGCAGCATAAGTATCAAACAAACCAGCAACAAGAGAAGAGGTCCTAGAACTGATGAGACTCCAAAAACAGCACCCATCAAAGCAAACACAAGTGGTTTCTTGTCAATAGTGGTGACTTCAGCACAAATCATAAAAGTTAAAGTTTGAATACAAGCAGCACCAATACCTTGTATGACTCTATCACCAATAAACATATTCATTGAATTGTCCAAAGCTGTAATTAATGAACCGACTTCAAAAATGATAACACCAAGTATCATGGTCCATTTTCTACCAAAGACAATACCAACTTTACCCCACGCTTGAGTGAAACAATCTAATGATAATAAAAAAGCAGCAGTAATCCAGGTGATTTTGTTAAAAGAGTGAAACGTGTTACCAAGATCAGTAATCAAAGCTGCTGTGATTGTGGTATCTAATGCAATCAAGAAGAGACACATCATACTTGACCCAATACAGATAATTAATTTAGCACCATGTAAGATTTGTTCGTCACTAGTAGTTCCATCACCATTTTTAGGTTCTTCAGAGTTCACTGTTGAAGGGTCGAAGTTGCTATTTCTTTCGATATCATTAAGTTTTTCGGAATTTGTTGAAAAAGAAGAATTCTGTTCCGCTTCCATTTGATGAGAAGCAATGTTTTGAGGATCAGTTGTCTTATTAACCATTTTTTAGGACAATTATTAAGAACTTTAATTAGTCAAGAGTCATAATTTTAAGTTGTCATTTGAAAGAGAAATGTAGGACTACTTATATCTTCGAAATTATCGAAAGGCAGAAAGAGTTGTCCCCTTGTCGGCAATAAGATTCCGGCCGAGTCGCAAATATAAAGCTACTCCGATGTTTTGTTTTTCCTAAGGCTTGGACTCGGCACAATGTCTTTTCACGATTTGAATTAATATAACAAAACATGATGAAAAGAATAGAATTAAAAATAAGAATATAATATTAAGAATATAAAAGTATGAAAGAGAAGAATGGGGAGTAAGTAATAAATATACAAACAAAAAAACAAGAAACTGAAGAAACTTCAATATAAAGAAAAGAAAAGGAACGGAAACGCAAATTAAACATGAATATCATAGATAAAAAAAATTATACGTATTATTAACAAGAACAAGCACCGTAATAATAATCAAAGAAAGGGAAAAGGAAAAACATTAACAAAGTGAAACAAAAATAAAATGAAGTATAGAAAATACGGTAGCTTCTAGCCCAGAGGTATAATAGCCTGACTGAAACACATAACGAAAAACTTCACGCAGCGTGCAACAGTTATAATACTGTGCCATACATACACCAAAAAAAAAGCAAAAATATCATTAAAGAAATAATATTCAAACAGCAACATTTTTTTTGATTTCTAGAACAAAACAACTTAAACAAAATTTGAACCTTTTTCATATTTTAAGGAACCGAAAACAATTTAACAATTTAACAATATACTTATCCAATCCACACAACATCCGCAAATATCGAGAGAGCGAAAACCAAACAGCAAAACAAACAAAAAAAGGAATCTATCAATCAGGCAAGCAAACAAACAAACAAACAGTATTTGTATATCATATACTATCATCAACGAGAATCAAACAGTAAACACTTAACAAAGATCAAAGCAACAGTGCCGTGCCGTGCCGTGCAACACTACCACTAGCTAGTCTATCTGTTCTATATTCAGTAAACCACATCTGCATAGTATGTAGACGTAGATAGACGTAAACACATGGAAAGAATCAACAAAATCAACAAAGTAGTATTATCAGTATAAAAACAGCAGAAGTGTATTATATTATAACTAACTATTCACCCTTCCCACTCTTGGATACAGTAACATCAATCCATTCACGACTAGGAGCAACACACCCATTAGTAACTAATATATATTAGTATTAATTATTTTCAACTTTCAATCTCTTAACCCCATTATTATCTAGATTTCCATTACTACTAGACACAGTACCAATTTCATCTGATTGTCTTTTTGATCCAATTTGAAATTGCTCAAATTGATCTTGGAATTCATGTTTTTCTTGTTTGATTGTTGGAATTGGTGGTGGAGTTGGTGAGGTTCGTTGTGGTTGTGGTTGTAGTACCTGGGGTTGGGGTTGGGGATGGGATTGAGCTTGGAGTTGTTGTATTGATGGAGGTTGTGGAGGTGGAGATCTTAACTGCTGTTGCAACTGCTTCATCTGTTCGAACTGTTGAGGAACCACAACCATACCACTATTAGGAGGACTTCTGACCTGTTGTTGCTGTGGTTGGTTAGACTGTTGTTGCTGTTGTTGTTGTTGTTGTTGTTGTAATCTATTCAATTCATAGGACAACTCGTCAATACGTTTCTTCAGTAGCAACTCACGCTGTTTCGATGCACCATCCATTGCTTCAAGTTCCGTGATTCTGGTCTTGTATAAATCGTTGACTAGTTCTAGTTCGCTGATTCGGGTTCTTAGGCCATGGATGTCGACCTCATTGTGTTGTTGCTGGGATAGCTGTTGTGATTGGAGAAGTTGTTGTGCTGCTTGGAGTTGCAGCTGTTGCTGTTGCTGTTGTTGTTGTTGGAGTTGGAGTTGGGAGGTCGGTGTTAAGTATCCGTTGCTATTGTTGTTGTTCGAGGTTGGGTTGAGAAGTGGGGATTGGGATATGGATGGGAGTTCATTTGTGTTACTGTTTATTGAAGCTGATATTGACGGAAGTTGGTTTGATGTCGACGAGGCATCCAAGTGTTTTAATGGCGGTAACTTTTCAATATTGTTTGCGTTTGCCTGTTGTTGTTCTTGTTGCGATAACACGTATTGTGGACCAAAAGTTGGTGATAATAACGAATGAATATGAGAGGGTTTATTGGTTTGTTGCTGATGTTGTTGTTGTTGCTGTTGCTGTTGCTGTTGAGAAACGTTGTTTAATTCTGTTGCTGGAGAAAAAGGTTTTGTTATATTTGAAATAGAAGGTAATTTTGCACCAGCTTGTTGCTGTTGCTGTTGCTGTTGCTGACTTATTGAATCAGTTGAACTATCATTTGAATTATCTAATTTGATACCTGGGATCTTTCTAATATCATCTTGTGAGGTAACTTGTTGACTTAAAGTTTCTAAAGCGCCAACCGCATTTAATAAAGCATCACGACCCCTAGTTGATGATCTTTCACTTGATTGAGAAGGATTAAACTTAGGAGTGAGGGTAGAAGTAGATAATAACAAAGGAGAAGTGACTCTTGTTAAATTTGGAGCAAATTGAGTGGGAGTTGAATTGGGATAATGTAAAGGTTGAATGTTTTGACCACCTTGAGATTTATTTAGCCAATTAGTAGTAGCAGCAAAGGTATAAGGAGTACCAGGCCCCACCGCAGACGAAGTTTGGCCATTTGCAGATTGATGATTTCTAGGTAATAAAGGTAGTAAAGAAGGAGAAGAGTTATTTTTCTTATCCATTGAATCAACAACACCAGGACCATTTGAAGGAGCCATGACAGGAGTTTGACTATTCGGATTCGAGTTGTTATTATTGTTGGATTGAGAAGATTTTCTTGGTTTGGAAGGTTTGTATTGTTTAGGCATGAACTTTGAAACTTTTCCAGAAGCGCCATTTGAAGATTCACCTTTTGCTTTTAATTCCGGGGTGTTTGGAGAAGATTTTGAATTGTTATTATGCTTAACTCTATTTCTCGACTTAATGACATCGGATTTCAAGGAGATTGGTCTTGGTCTTCCATGTAGTTTTAAGAATAAACCACAAGCATTACACAACACTTGACCAGTTTCGTCTCTCCTCCAGAGAGGGGTCGTTTGAGTCTTACAATTCTTACAAGTTGGAGTCGAAATGTTTTGTTTTGTTGTGGTTGCGCCATTCGATTGTGTCGTAGTAGTGGTTTTAGCGTTTGGATGAATTGGCTCAGAAGAAGAGTTGTTCAAGTCTTGACTTGAAGCATTATTCAGCTGCTGTGGTTGAGATTGAGATTGAGGTTGAGGCTGAGGCTGAGGCTGAGGCTGAGGCTGAGGTTTGATAACATGATTTGGAACAGGAGTGGTAGTTGGGGTTGGAGTAGAATGGGAAGTTGAATTGGGAGTAGGAGTGTTCGTGTTTGGAGCAGAGACAAGGCTAGGGGAGTTGGATAGAGTGTTGAACCCCTTAACTATGGTAGTGGCACCGTTCTGCATTTTTATTTTAATTAAAGAGAGTGAGGAGTGAAAAGTTGAGGAAGGGAAGTTGGGAGTCGGAAAACAAGAACAGGACGAAAAGAGGAGTGTTGACGGAAGCAGTAGATAGAAGATAGCCCTGGAATATCAGACTACTATTTGTGCAGAGTGCTGTGTATGAGACTAGGGACAGGATAGGGAGGGTGATCAGATAAGTTGTAGTGTTATCAGTTGAGTTATCGTCGATTTCTCTTTTTTTGATTCTGCAATTTTTTTATCGGGTGCGGTGGGCGCACGACCTAAAATTTTTTTTATTTGGAGCTCGGGAGCCTTATCTGATTGGGTGTGGGATAGCTGGCAGGCTGGGTGGGTCGATATTACGTAATGGGTGTGAGGTGGTAGTAAGTCACCATTAACCAGTAACTAGTAACAGCTAGCAACGTTTAGAAACAGCTAGAAACTGTTGACTCTATTCCATGACCCTGATCCTGGCTTATTCCAGCCAAAATTAAAGCTTTCAAAGTTGAACCATCCAAGAAAACCCCTATAGGGATAAGGGAATCCGCACACTACCGTAACCACCAAAACAGCAGCTTATCCCGAGTTCAATCTTGTAAGGTTCTTTTTTCTATATTCAAAGACAAGCTATCACTCTATCTTATACTAGTTTATGGTCTAGGGTTACTGGCTCTTCAACGTGAAATTACTTGATTTTTATCATGAACTGAGCTACACTTCAGCTCACACGCACACACACACACACAATATATTAGTCGTGTTAACACCACTGTAATTGGCTGATCAAAAGTATTTAGGTATTAGGTTTTACACCATCAAACTAGATTCATCATCATCCCATTTTCTAACGACTCGACTCGGAAGTTGGAAGATGAATCTCCCGCTCTCACCCTGCGTCGTCGACTTATCGACTTATCGACCTTTCGACCCGTCGGGTAGCAGCCACCTTAACTAATCGTCTCCAAACTAAGATTGCAACTTATCCGCCCTCCTCCGCCCTCCGGCTACCTCCAAGCGAAGCGAGATTTACCGAAGCAGAGAACAAAAGATCAGGTGCACGGGTGTCATGGAAATTAGTCACAAATGCTCTGTCGCAAATGGCGCTCTTTTGTGGTGATTGTGCTCCCATCTTTCCACAAACCACCAAGCTTGTTTCAGGCCAACCAGTCTGTTTGTCTTTCTTGTTACCACTACTTCTTCTTATACTTTGGCTTTGTTTTTTTTTTGCTTTGGGTTTTGGTTCCTCTTATTCCTTCTGCTTCTTCACAACTGTCTAGTTATCCAGTCACTACTACCTAATCAATAAACAAAAGATGGTTTCAATTAAGAAAACTTTACTCCCTGTTGTGTTATCACTACTTCAAACAACCCCAGCATTTGCTGGTAAAGCTCCAGAAAATGATGACAATCCAAAAAAAGCTGTTGGTAGAGCTAACCTAGATAAAGGTAAAACAAAAGGTATCATTGAATTCTCGACTGCTAAAAATGGTACTGTTAAAGTTTCAATTGATGTTACAGGTATCCCAGAGACCGGTGGTCCATTCTACTATCATATTCATAAGAATAAAGTTGGCCCAAATGGTAATTGTGAAGATGTTGGTACCCATTTAAACCCTTATAATGCTCCTTTAGATGATTGTGATTCTTTAGAAGATAATTCTTACTGTCAAGTTGGTGACTTATCCGGTAAACATGGTTGGTTTGATACTACTTGCTATCAAGCTTCATATTATGATCCTTATTTATCTTTGAACCCAGACAACAAGGCTTATGTTATTGGTCGTTCTGTTACTTTACATTTTGCTAATATGACTAAGATTGCATGTGGTAATATTGATGCAAAAAAGAAAAAGAAGATGAAGTTTATCCACAAAAGAGATGCAAATGAAGAAGACGACGATGAGTATGAAAATCAAGGTTTGTTATCTTTAAACAATGCTACATCCGATTACAAGAAAAACCTAGCTGAGAAAAACTCTACAGTTATCTCCAATCCTGCTCCTGTCTTTAATAACAAGACTAACCTAAATTCTACCAAAAACAATGTTGGTGACGACTCTGACTCTGAAGGTGAATACGCTGATGCTGGTTCTTTGACTGCTTTAAACTGGTTTACTGGTTTGTGTGGTTTGATGGTGTCTGCCTTGATTTAGATGATTTTTTAGCACAGCCTGGATGCGATTAAATTTGTGATTCAGCCCATCGCTCTTGAGTGTTTTTATTTATACTTGTAGTTTGTAATTTTTTCCCCTTTGTTTTATTTGCACCTGTTTCTTTCCCCCTTTTTCCCTCTTTTTTTTTTATATCTCTTAATCGATTTCCACATTATTGAAGCAACTTGAATATTCACAAAAATGGCTCTTTTAGTAGCTGCTGTGTACGTACTCTGACGACACCTCATCGAGGCTGACTGCCTTCCGGAGATGAACTCTGCTCGAATTTCTAACTTACCGATGACACAACAAAATACTAACTCTGACCTTAACCTTTGCCTTGACGTTATGATATTATAGATTTTTACCGTATACGGTTCACTTTGAAGTTGATAGTGACTATGTAGCACAGCAATTAGATCCTACGATAGAAGAGATTTCCAAACCCATTAAGAATACGGTCAAGTTGTCAATTGATAATGCCGTTGCCAATCCAATTGCTGTTGCTAAGGCTAGTTCAACAAGTAATTTGAAAGGGTTGGGTGGCGGTGTTGGTGGTGGGTTGAATCAGTTTGTTATTAAAGAGGTTCCTGAAGAGGATGATGAGGATGAGATGGATGATGGGGTGTTTCCTGTGGATAATAACGAGTATGATGATTTTTTGGTTTCTCGTTTGAGTAGTCCTGTGCTCAGTGACGGTAGTGTTGGTTCTGGTAGTAGTGGTGCTGTTAGTAGTGCTGGTGATGGTGATGACATGCAGAAAGAGTTTAGTATTATTGATAATTTGACTAGTAATGCGAACAGATCTAGTTTTTCGTTGGGGCATAGACGGATGTCTAGTGATGGGTCTGGTGGCGTCTCTGGTGCTGTGTCTTGTTCTGGCGGTGTTAATATTGATGATTTGACTAGTCAGTTGCAAAGCATAGGTGGTGGTAGTAGTGGTGGTAGCGCTTTGAGGAAGGTTGGGTTTTCGTTGACTGATGATGATCGGGAGTCTATTTCTACTGTTGATTCCAATAATGGGATTGAAATACCTAATTCGAGTGCTCCCCCTTTGCCTCTTGGTCTTTTTCCTCTGTCGAAGCATGGATCTGCGACGTCAGGTAATAATAGAAGGTTTAGTAATTGTGGTACTCCTAGTTCCGCTCAAGAGTTTTTGTTCAATCGTCCTTCGTCGTCAAGAGTTATATCTAGTACTCCATCTTTGAATAAAATGTTAAGTAATGATAGCAATGATAATTTTGGTGTTTCCAGCACTGGTAATGGTACCAGTGGAGTCTCTGCTTTTATACAACCTAAGCCAATTATGAATTTGAGAAATGGTGGCGTTGGAATTAGTGGCTCTTCAGTTAACGATTTGAATAAACTAGGTTTGAAAAATAAACACGATTCACCTTCTTCGCCAAGCTTGAGAATCAGTAGATCAGGTATATTCAACAATAAAACTAAAAGAAGTTATTCCGGTTCAACTACTCCTTTGATTTCCTCTGGTTTGAGAAAAAATCCGCAAAATGACATGTCCACCTTGTCTATTAGTGACCATATTGATACAAGTTCTTTTATTATGGATGATAACAATTCTTTTAATAATAATTATGATATGAAGGAATACACCTATGATCAAATTATTGAAGATGAAGAATTTAACCCATTGGACAAAGTTACTCCATATGGTGGGTTTTCAAGACCTGATTACAGGGATTTATTAAACTCAAAGGATAAAAATGTGTTTGCTACTGCTCCTTGGAGAGTTGTTCCAACAAGTAAAGGTAATGGATCATTAAAGAATGCACTGAAGCTAGCACTCCAGCATAAAGAAGTTGATGATTGTAAATGGATCGGATCTTTGGGTATGGCTTCCGATGTTATCCCTGACGTTACTAAAAATTCAATTTCCTCGGAATTATCTAGATGTTATAGATGTGAATCAATTTTTATTGAAGATGAAGTTTTCCATGGCCATTATACCAGTTTTTGTAAAGAGATCTTGTGGCCTATTTTCCACTATCAAATCCCAGATAACCCTAAATCGAAAGCGTTTGAGAATCATTCCTGGGAAGATTACGAAAGTTTGAATCAATCTTTTGCCAATAAATTGGCTGAGATATATAAAGATGGGGATACTATTTGGGTTCATGACTATCACTTGATGTTGGTTCCTGCAATGGTTAGAAAACTATTACCAAATGCAAAAATTGGCTTTTTCTTGCATGTTTCATTCCCTTCCAGTGAAGTGTTCCGTTGTTTAGCTCAAAGAAAAAGGATTTTGGAAGGTATGTTGGGTGCCGATTGTATTTGTTTCCAAACTGAAGAATACGTTAGACATTTTTTCCAAAGTTGTAATAGATTATTATTAGCTGATTTTGATGTCGATGGTGTTAAATTCCATGGACGTAACATTCAAATCACTCATAATGCTATCGGTATTGATGCCAACGTTCTAAAGAAACAAATTGATGAAGATTCAACAGTTCTTAATTGGAAACAGTTGATTAAAGAAAGGTGGCCAGATAGGAAATTGATTGTTTCAAGAGATAAAATAGAGAGAATCAGAGGAGTGAAAGAGAAACTATTGGCCTATGAACGATTTTTGGATGATAATCCAAGCTATATGAATGAATCTTTGTTGATTCTGATTTGTATCGGCCATGATTTCAATACAGACTTAAATGATTATGAGACTGAAGTTTTCAATATTGTTGAAAGAATTAATTCTAAGATGAATAATATTTCAAATGAACCTCCTATAGTTGTTATTAATCAAGATATTGAGTTTGAGCAGTACTTAGCTTTGTTGACTGAGGCTTCGTTGTTTATTGTGTCTACTTTAAGAGAGGGTATGAATTTGACATGCCATGAATTTATTGTCGCTGCTTCTGAAACTCATTCTCCTTTGATTTTATCGGAATTTGTTGGGTCTGCTAATGTTTTGAAAAATGGTGCTATTATTACAAATCCTTATAATTTCAAACAAGTTGCTGAAAGTATTAAGATGGGGTTGGAGATGAATGATAATGATAAGTTTGCCAGATGGAAATCAATGTATGATACGATACTTAAACATGATTCGTTGCATTGGATCAAAGAATGTTTGGCTGATATCAATTTTTCTTCTGAATTGAATGAAAATTTACAAAGTGATGATTTGGTTCTGTTAACTCAAGATTTATTTAATAAGAAGTATAATTTAGGTTTGAGTTTACCTAGTGATGCTGGTGGTAATCAGAATCAGAAATTGTTTATTTTAAATTTGGGTTCACTAACTACTAATTTAGAGATTCAAGGTACGACAATCAATTTAGTTCAACAGCATCATTTAGATACAACTATTAATCATTTGACTTCCAACCCGAACAATTGTGTGTTTTTATTAGGATATTCTAAAAGATTCGATCTGTTAAGAAAACATAAAAGATTACAAGATATTGGGTTAATTGCAGAAAATGGAGGCTTTATTAAAATGCCACACCAAAAACAATGGGTTAAAGTGTTTGATGAAAATGAAAAAGAATGGATGCCTACTGTCATCGCAATAATGAAGTCATTCTCTGTTTCTATTCCTTCGTCGTATATAGAGATTGAAGAGTGCACTGTTAGGTTTCATACTGAGTCTTGTTTAGATATTGATAAAGAACATCGTGATAAGTTGGTTGGTGATTTAATTGCTCATATTAATGAACTATACGCTAAGAATTTCCATTTGCATGCTAGTTTAGTCAATGGAATAGTCATTGTTCAAGAAAACAACCTAGTTTTCAGATCATTAAGCTATATTCTGAACAATCCACCATCACCGAATATTTCCTCGTATGTGTCTCCAACTCCCTCGGATGATGATTTAAGAATAATGGAACTGTCATCAGCACCAATGATGCATGAAGTTACTAGCACGATTAAACTGAATTCCGCTCTGTCCTTTGAGTTTCTGTTTTATGCAGGTGGTAGCACTCCCGTTGATGAAGATTACTTTAAGAGCTTTAATGAAGTTAAGACTGAGTTTGGTGGGAATGTCATTTCTGTGAAAGTTGGTAATTTGAGAATGAATTCAAAAGCTAATGAGAAATTAAAGGGGATCAATGAGTTGTTGAATATCTTGTCAAATTGTTAAGCAATTTGTGGTTATATTTTGGTTTTTATGGCATATGATCCCCACTGCCTCTTTTTTAGGCTGCCATCATCATCATTATCGATTTGTTAATCAAAGTGATCATGTGTTTTTTTTTTCAAATTTGTTTCAATTGGATTTAAGCTCTCCATCTCCTCTAAGTTATCAGAATAAATCATAAAGAGATAATACCATATTTAGTGATGTAGTGAATCTTTAGAAAAAAAAGAATTATTTATAGAAAAGAAATTACCTTTCGTTTTTCCTCATATATACACATCCACATTCACGTAGTCTCTGAATTCATATTCACATTCATCTATTTTCTTCATATTATTTTCATTCAAGATGGTAATTGATTACAACTTCCTTCTGAATAAATTTATTATGATTTTGTTTTGCTTCATTTGTTACGATTGCTGCTACTTGTGTTTTTTTACTTGTTGTTTTAAATTGCAATGACGTTCTACATGAATATAATATTGAATTTATAGATATTTTATTGCTTCATGCTTTATGTCTTTATGCTTTTGTTATTAATTTTTATGATGTTTTCTTGTTTTGTTTTGTTTTTGTTGGTTGTTTCTTTGTTTTTCGTTTTTCGCTGTTATATAGCTGTTGTTTTGATGTTTGTTTTCTTTGTGTTTCTGAGTTGTTGTCATGTTTTTATGCTTTTGTTTATGTTAATATTTTCTTTGATGCTTTTTGTTGTTGTCTCTCTGTTTGCTTTTTTTGTTAAAGTAATAGTAAGTGTTTATCTACTTGCTTTTATTTTTGTTATTACTACTTCTATATAGTTTTTATAAAGTTTTTTATATATTTTTTTGCTTATTTTATTTTTGTTGTTTTTTGATTTGTTAAACTAATATATCTTGCTTGACTTGCTTCATTTTCTTTTTGTAGTTTTCTTTGCCTTATTCCCTGTATGGCTCATTCTTGGGGTAGCATAGCAAATAATATATGTATTCAAGTCTATATAGCTTACAATTACAGAATTATAAAAACAGTATACACGGTTTAACACAACAATCTACAACAGGCACTGATAGTAACATCCAAACACGGCGAACACACACCTGACCTGTATAAAATCAATCTCCATTAAATTAACAAAATAACTTAACAAAACAAACAACTTAACGATACTTAGACCTCTTATAGTTCCGACTGTTGCTGCCACCACCACTGCCGCTAGCACCAGCTCCATAATAATCTGAAGATCTATCATACCCACCTCCCCTTCCATCATTGTGCTCATTTCCGTAATACGTATCTGAATAACCATTATCATACCCTCCACCATAATTATCATAATGACCACCATGATAAGACGGATCATCGTATATTAAATCACCGTTACCAGCGTGAGAGTGATTAGAATACCCATGATGATGGCTATCTCTTCTGGAGTACTCGTGATCTCTTCTCGATGGATTGTTACTGTAGTCTCTTCTTGATCTGTTTGATGAGGAGGAGGAAGAGGATGATGCAGGAAGTGGTCTGGCAGTTTTCAGTGGTGTTGCTGGTATGCCTGGTGTTGTTGGGAGTTTCTTAATTGGAGCAGGTATAGAATCTGGTATTCCTCTTTTCGATGCTTTAGGGTTTGGTTGGTGTGGAGTGTTGGTGGTAGTGGTGGTGGTAAAGGTTGTGGTGCGTAGACAACTTTGATACAAGTTATTTAATTCATCGACTAAAACGCCATCTTCAACTATATCGAACTTCTTACCGTATCTTTCGTTGAACACTTCTTCGAATTCATATTTTAAATTCAATTTGTTTGCTATTTGCCAAGTTGTCTCTTTACCCTTTTTTTGTCTTTCTCTATCAGCTTCGATTCGTTGGAGTATCAATTTGGGAGTTAATTTAAATGCAGAGTCTGAAGCACCACCGCCGCTGCCACTACCACCATTGCTAGAATATGATTGTGATGCAGATGGTGAATTAGCTGGTGATTTTGAAGATTGGTTGGGATTCTGTGGAATTGTAACTGATGTGTTTGAAAAGGTATCGATTTGAAGTCTTTCATATTTTGATTGTTTCTTCTTGCCAATCAAGAAATCCCAGGACCTGGTCAAGTTTGATTGAATTAACTCTAGCAAATCTTCTGGGTCCGGTGTGGAGAATTGGTCTGTGTCTAGTAATTTCTTATAAATTTCTGATTCATTGAATTTAATATCTGCTTTGATTCTATTGATGTCCATTTGATCGAGTAAATCATCTGAATTGAACTTTCTTTTGAAATGAATCAATTGTTTAAAATTCAAGGTCTTGGATATGTTCGATAAAATAGAATACGTCGAATGCAAATTCATCAATAATCGTTCATCATGATTCTTACTAATTGTTCGTTGTTTGCCTGGTGTGGCCTGTGGTAATAACTGTGACATGACTTTGGGTAGATCTTGAATAATCAAAAACAAGTAAATCTCACCAGACTTTAGGTCCAAATGAATCAGTTCTTCAATGAATCCAAAAATATTCAATCGAACGTTCAAATCTACCGTTGCCAAAGTCTCCAAAATAACTGGATATAAATCATCTTTCAATTCTGCTCCTCTTTTAATCATAAAAGCTGCCAAATCTTGGGAGACCTGCCTTGTTGGCAATAACGTTGATAACTGCCTTGAAAGATTCAGTCTAGCATCCAACGAATCCATCTTATTATGGGGTTGTAGTGAAGGACCAAAAAATACATCACCCACCCAAATACAACCAAAACAAAACCTCTTTAAAGTTCAAGAAATCCAAAATTCCTCTCTCACCCTTAGCTGACGTAACCACTAACGTCAACATGTCACGTGATCTATATTACAGGGCTGTGCTAGCTGAAAATTTTTACTGTACCGTACCACCAGTTAAAGCGGGTCTCTTGGGATTTGAGACGGCCCACAAGACAAAACGAGATAAGACGTGTTTTCTTTCTCTTTAGTTAATAAAAGCACATATAATATTCCACACCAAAAAATGGCTAACAAAGGTAAAGGTAAAGGTGGTAAGAACAGAAGAAGAGGTAAGAACGAAAACTACTCCCAAAAGAGAGAATTGATCTTAAGAGATGAATCACAAGAATATGCACAAATTACCAAGATGTTAGGTAATGGACGTGTTCAAGCCTCTTGTTTCGATGGTAATGTTAGAATTGCACATATCAGAGGTAAACTAAGAAAGAAAGTCTGGATGCAACAGGGTGATATTATTTTAGTCGCCTTGAGAGATTTCCAAGATGAACAGTGTGATGTCGTTCACAAATATAACGCTGATGAAGCTAGAGTTTTGGTTTCTCAAGGTGAATTGCCTGAAACTGCAAAGATTAACCAAACTGATACTTTCGGTGGTGATGATGGTGAAGATGCTAATTTCGAGTTTGGTGCTAACTCCGATGATGATCAAGAGGACAGTGAGTTGGATATTGATGATATTTAGTTTAGGTCAAGTTCAATTTGGGTTATAAGGTTTTAAAATATATATTCTTCTTTCTTGCTTGTATTTTATACATGTTTACTAGTCTTTTATCATCAAGTTATCTAGCTAACTAATATTTTATTTATATGAATACGATACAGTTTTAAATTTAGTAAAAACACAAGACAAGACAAGACAAAACAACACAAAACAACACAAAAAGGAGATGAAATGGGTAGTAATTATCTACCCAAAAAATATGACTTGAAAAAAGGGGAACCTATAATAAACAGTATATAATATGACAAAATGTAAAAATATTTTAAGTATAGAAGTAGAAGCTAGAAGAAAATAATGTAAAGAGAAGAGCACGGAAGGGGAGGGGAGATTTATAACATGGCACAACGAAGAGAGTGTACACAACAGCAGTACAAGCATAGCACATACTTTGAAAAATATTTCTTTTTAAAGTATAATATATAATAATGATACATGATAATCAATCATAGTTCAAAACTATCAGATCTTCTTCTAGTATTCGTGCGGTTGTCACCCAATTCAATATCACCATTGTTACCTCTCAAATCATGATAAGCACCATCTTGGTTCAAGTTTAAATTGTTGCCTTGTCTATTCAATTGTAAAGATCTTCTGAATGAATAATTTGATAAGTCAGCATTCAATGGAATATCACTTAAGCCATCTTTATTTGAACTGAATAAGTTTTCAGATTCGTCTCCTATTTCACGCTGAGGTTGTTTTCTAGCAATGTTTAGTAAATAAACACCACTGAAAATAATCAAGAATCCATCAATTAATGAAATAATGTTGACTGAGGATGTAGTGTTGAAACCTTTGAATAAGATAAATGAAGCAACTAATGTTGCTGTTGTAAAGGTAACGTAGTACAATGGGTTAACTATAGAAGTATCGAATTGAGCTAATGCTTTATTGAAATAGTTCATCTGGGTTAAGATACAAACAACAACAGTGACAATGAAAACATATGTTGAAGGATGAGTGAATTGGTTGTTACCTTGTAAAGTTAATTTTAAAGCAATACCAAAGGCTTTAATGGAACAAACAGAAATAGAACCAACGGCAGAACAAATCGAAATATAAACCATTGGGTTTTTCGTTCCATAAGTAGGAGCAATTTTATAAATCATCAACACAGAGTAAACAGAAACGACTAAAGCGTAAAATATAAAGCCTGGTGTTTCAGCATATTGTAAAATTTCATCAACGGTTTCAACCTCTTTATCGGCAGGAGCATGTAAAACGATAATAACGGACCCCAACAAGCAAATGGCACAACCTAATTTGCCTAGAATACCCAGTTCCTCTTTTAAAAAGAAGGTGGCTAAGACAGCACCGATGATGACGGACAAGGCACCTAGTGGAGTGACTAAAATAGGTGGAGCAAAAGTGTAAGCTGCAAAATTTGCAATTTCTCCAACAGCCATTAAAACTGTTCCCAAGATCCAAATTGGATTTGTTAAGTAACTGTAGGATTCACCTTGGGTTCCATCCGACATTAAACCCTTTTTAGTCAAGACGAATGAGGAGCCAATAGCCAGGGAGGAAGAGATGGCTAGTGCTAAACCTATATACTTATCTTCCATGTTATATGATTTCTTATTCCTAGTGGTTTGATTTGGTTTGTTGTAAAAGCGAGATATGTACAGAGACGCGTGAAAGAAGAGTCTTCTGGTGTTTGTGGATTGTAAGTAAGGAGTAATGAGAGCAGTTCTGCAGTAGCGTTGAGTCAGAATCAGAAAGAACGTGTTTACAGTTTGAATCAGGATCGGTGAAGCTGTGCTGTTTTTGGAATAACTGAATTTAGTTTCTGAATTTCAATTGGGTGCGGCGCGTTTGGGGCACTTTTAATAGGGGCACAGTAGAAGTAGGTCGGGATCGGAAGTAGGGGACCTGGACGCCAGAAGAATAAGCTGCCGGTTGGGTCTACTACACTGTTATTAGAACTAAGAGTATACAAGAAAGGTGTGAATCAAAATGCAAGAACTGAGAATGGGTGAAGGAAAGGAATTGTACAACACGTTTCAACTTCCAACCAGCTTGGCTAAGTTAAAAACAAAAAAAAAAAAAAAACTGGCACGTGATATGATCAGGTGGCAGATTACTGCTGCCCATCTTTAGCTTAATAGCTTAAAGACACCTTTGGTTTCTGATTTCTGTAGGCGCAATACAAAGCTTAGAATACGCACTTTCAAGTGAGATCACGTGACTGTAATTACTTCTTTAAGTCCCACTCACCGTGGTTTCAAATTGAATAATTTTAAAAATAGATTGCAATTTAATTTCACCAAATGAAAATTGAGGGAGTATAAGATCGTTATATTGTAGCTTAAATATAACTGACAGAAGAGAAAAAAAAAGCAAGATATCCTAGAAAGCAATGTTTCGATGTATCTCTGCAGGCGCTTCCTGTCGTCTTTTTCTAGTTTAAGGGTTTTTTGGTGCCCTGATATATTTACAAAGAAGGGCAATTACCTAGGATCAGCCTATTTCAAATGCCTGATTTTTAGATTGGTTCTCTTTCTCCATATTCTAGGATTGTCAAAATATTAGCAATAAAAATGACTCTTCAAGACCTAAAATATTTGCCTAAGTTTTTAAATGTAGAACTATTTGGAATTTACTATAACTTTGGGTCCGACAATAATGGTATCACACTCTTAGAAGATTGGATTAATATGACATCTGGAATGAATATCCAAAGAAAACTTTTAATTTTCGTTTAGCAATTTTCTAAAATATTTCTAGCTTTGATTTATCTCATACCTGAAACTCCCGCTAAATACGAACTAATTAATATCAAGACAAGTATTGCGAGATTAGCACCTTCATGTGTTGATGTATTTAGACATGTCAAAGACCATATCTACCTATTCAACGGATGATGAACCACATTGTACGGATCCATCTGTAGATGATGCTTTGAACTCATATTCCTGCTTAAATCAACTTTACGTTGCCACTGATCATAGCAAAGATTTTGCAGATTCTAGAGACAACAGAAACATAAATGAGCTAAAGTTATATTACGAAATGGGAGATTATATCCCTGTTGAGAGCAGCATTAAAAACTGAAGAAATTGAAATCATTACTGTTTGATACCGAGAGTTGTGATTTTTCAACATCAAAAAGGTTGAAACATTTAGAGGTTATTTCTGAAAGTCTACCAGAAACAGGAACCCCCCCC
>JAKTPC010000109.1:0-15462 GCA_030557395.1 Ambrosiozyma platypodis
TTAAATTCAAAATTTTGATTTTCTTGGTTGGTTCTAGTGTTTATTATTTTGTTAACTATCTTTATCTAAGAGATTGGAATATATATGGTCCAGGTTATTCAACATTTAGAATTCAATTCATTCAAACTTTGATTACAACTGTTTTCTCCACTTGGCCCATTTATAATCTCTTAATATTATCAAGTGTGTTTTGGCTATTACGTCGATTCAAAAAGAAGTACTTTAGTTAAAGTTGTTTCAGCTACTCTTTTAATTGAACAAATAACTTGCAAAACTATGCCAGAAGTATTTGGGGATTTCGTATTTGGATATAAGTTTGATTGGGGTATGTACGTTGAAGACCTGTTAGTTTTCTGTTTAGGTACATTTTGGGTTCGTGATATTTATAAAAAGTTAGAGAGAGAATAGAATCCTAAAAAGAAAGTTGGCTACCTATATTTTAATATTCTTGATTTTCTTCTTTTATTTTGCTTTGGTGGCTTTTATTTAGAGAAATGTTCAACTTGTTAATAACTTTGTCCAGATTATTGGCTCAAAACAGGTGGAAATTGCATGAATTTTATGGAAAGGTTGATCTATTTTGATTTACGGTCTTTTGTAATATTACAATTACCTGTAGTAGTACTAGAAAATGGTGACAGAAGCTGATGATCATTTATCATAATATGATTTGGAGTAACAATATTATTGGTCTATATTGATGCTACAAATGTTTCGATATAATTGTTTAAAAAAAGTGATCAAGGCCCCAGAGCCCATAGTTGAGAAACATTAACTTCAAACTTTTTAGGATAGGTATATGAAAGAATGAAACATTAAGACCGGCCTATTCCGAAATTTAAGTTATGACAATCAATAAAATGATAGAAGATAGTTTCTCTGCTTTGTCCATGGTAACTTTCTGACTTAATTAAGTTTTGGATGTGAGTTCACTTCAAGGAGTAAGGGGTCCCGGAGAAGTCTCGATACTATCAAAGGAAACGATACATACATGATTTTCATAACCTTTAAGTAAAGTCAACAGAAGAGTATTTTAAAGATAATGCCTTTTCTGAGATGACTTATTCGTTTGATCTAGACTCAGGAGTTCCAATAAGAAAATATGCTTTCAGTTGAAACTTTAGAATCTGAATAATCTGTATGAAGCACTTAAAAAGTTTCATTGATTTTCTAGTTGAAATTCAAATCTAGCACTATTTCTCCTGTATTATGAGATAAGCTAGTGAATTTCTTCTTCTTTTTCTTTATAGTGGTCAGACTTTAATTTATCGATTTACTTCAATAATTTTTCAGATATCTTTCATTTTATTTTGTGAGTGTGTTGTTGTATTAAAGTCAATTGTCGGACAAAAAAGCAAGTATGCTATTCACCAAATCAGGAATTTAATTCTGTTCCATTAGAGATTTTGGCAAACTTAAATCGGCTGTTAGGGACATCTTGCAAAATTGTTTGGTTTAGTTTCAATTCATTTCTTTAGGTTTTTTTCTTTTTTTAAAGAATACTCCAAATTTTGAGTTCTCTCTAAGTACAGTGTAATGTTTTTTTTCAGGAAATCATTTTCATAATTCCTGTATCTTTAAATATTCGTTTGAATTTTTTTTTTAGTCCATATGTATATTTATTAATCTCGATAATTTTCCAGCATCTTGCCATAACTATTGCATATATTATCGTATTTGATGCATAGTTTCTCATCCTTTTTTTATTTTTTGACAGTGTGGTGTAAATTGTATGTGAATTCAATTCGGCTACAGGATGATCATCATAATTGAAGGTATCCCACATACCTATTTGTTTTATTTAGCAAAAGACTTCATTAGTCTTAATAGCAAATAGTTGAAATGTCGATAGGCATAAAATGACCTTAAAATCTCATTTCACCCTCATCTAAATCTTTGTATCAGGAAAGTTTGGGTTTTTTTCTAATTATTTTAAAAATATCCTGTGCTCACTATAGTGAAACAGTGGACTTACCCCATTTTTGGCGCCAATTGTTTTCAGTATCTTTGAATCCTCTCGATTTTACAGGTCTTGTATTGGGACTTATTAAAGTAGGTTCCTTTAGTTTTGCATATCAAAAGGAACTTTAATCATTGAATGCTTCTAAAAATGTTTGTCATTCACTATTTGTGACACCTAGTTTTCAAATGTGACTTACCTGGAAAAACAACAGAAACCTGATCCTCTGTGTGAAAAGAAATAGATTATCCGCGTTAATTTGAGTTGCGAAGCATTAACTTATACGCGAAGTTTCTTATATGGAAATCATTTTAAACGTAATGGAGTATCAAACATATATTTGGAATCAATAAGATCCGGGTCTAGCAAAAGGGTAAAATCGCTATATGTATAAGTATAATCAATATTGGGAAATAATTCGGGGTAGTCAATTAATGGGAAGACATCTGTCTGTGCAGTGAACTTTGGAGTTCTATAAGTTTTGTAATCACCCTCTGGTAAATAAAAGACTAAGTTAGATTTATGTGAATAACCTAGGAACACCCCCTTCGCTTGATACTTACCTCCAACTATTAGCCCACAGCCAAAAGGTAGGCTCTCAAATGGTTGCCTAATTCTTTTAATTGGATAGAAGACTTCAAATCTTGCAATTGGTGGGCTCATTTCAGGTGACGACTCTTGGTTAAATAGAAATGCTGAATGAGCAAGTGCAGTATTCCAAAATCTCAATGGTACATTCGCTCCATCTAAAAATTGACGACATCGATGTAGGATAGACCTAATTGTCCTTAACACAAACGCATCTGATCCTCTTCTTAAATGTTTTTTAATTCCCAAAGTTCTCAAATATTTGAGAAATGGCTTGCATTTATCAAACATTATATCTGAATAAATAATATGTTTGACTCTTGCACCACATTCTGTTAAATGACTTTGAATAAACTTAATGGAATCAATTGCTCCATCTGGTAATTTTGAGGGATCTTGGTTCATCGAATATTTAACATATCCACTTTCTTGATCTACTAAAAACGTAATGAAAGCCCCGTGTATAGGACCAACAATTTTAATATGAATATTTTCACCAACATCACAATAATCTCTAGAGTATGTATTAGTGCCACTGCTACCAGTGGTACGTGTAGGGCTATTTCTTGGTGTTAAGCTTGTAACTGAAGTTGAATAAGTATCTGGAGTCAATTGTCTGTCCGTATTGTATAATGAAGGTGTAGGTGCTGTTGAGTCGACTTGTTTGTCGTATTTAATTTTCTTACTGATTGGTTTCTCATCATCGTTTGAATTGAACTGTCTTTTTCTATCGATAAAAGTAGAGTTACGCGTAACACTTTCAGCGAATGATCCAATGGCATTGTTATTGAAAGAACTGACATCTGGAGTTTTGAACATTGCGGTTTCAAGAATCCCAGAAGTAGAGAAAGTAGGCGGTTGTGAAAGTTCATCAACATCAGGTTTTAAAATATCGTTCAGAGACAATGAATTAACCGTTTCATAATCATAACTTTTCTTACAATATTGATCAATAAAGATTTGAGCTTGATTTTCACTTAGCCTAGATACAGCCAATAAATTACTGATATCTCGTAGCTGAGGGCAATGTAAAATTAAAATACTTAATTGTTCAATGAATTGCTGATTTGTATAATATTTCCATTCCTTGAAAAAGCCCCTAGCTAATTTCAAACAATTTTCTATTGAAAGACACATCAATTCTTGATTCAAAAATGCAAATTTTTCCAATCCGCTTAAATTAGCAGGAATAAGTCGGTCTTGGTCAATCACGAAATAATTATCAATAGCATTAGCAAAAATTGAATCCAGAGCAATTTTAGCAAATTGAAAATCATCGTCATCAGTTGTCAATCCATCGACGCCAACTTCACCAATATTTAAAAGCTTTTTAACATTTTTTATTCTGCCAAAACTGTAATAATCATCTTCTTCGATTTCGGACTTATCTAAATTCAAGTTAAATTTCAACTTATCAACTAATAAATCATACATTATACCTTTGAAAATAGGAAGACATAATAGTCCCTTCTTGCAACTTTTATTCAGTTTACCTTCAAACAATTGAACCTGTTCCAATATATTACCAGCATCCTTTTGAGATAAAGTGATATCACAGGTTGATCGTTCCAATATAGGTAGTGGTGAAGCATCATCGTCCGACGAAACCTTTGCTGCCCTAATGAAACTCATTGATTCCTGTTGATATTTATAGTATTCCGAATCCATTGTTAAGGCACAGACTGCTGGTGCGAAATTGAACAGGTCAAGTTAAGTTGTTCTTTGCTGTTGTAACTCGATTTCTTGGGACTTGGAACAAGTCTCTGCGGAAAAGATTGCCATTTCAGCTGCACTTTTTAGTTAACCTCATCTCGACCATTTTCTGTTCGAAACTTGTGGAGTGGGTGGCAAACCGTGAGGCTGATGACATGTGACTTTGTTCTGTTCGGAAGCCCCACCTTTTCTGAATCAACTTACTCACACTAAAATTCAATTAGTAAAGATAGCAGTTCTTTTAACTTTTTCAGAAACATTTCTAACTATGATCTGCCCCCAAAACTAGTCCATATTCTCAGGCAATTAACTTTTTAAAGTAAAATAGTAATTACGTACCACCTTTCCTCACTCTGGCTCTGGGGTCTATCGACGCGACTACTTATGCCGCAGTGCCATTAACCTCAGATTAGGATTTTTAAATTTTGAAGATCAATGAACGAACAACAAATTTGGTGTGATTCATGAACCAAATATATAAAATACCATAATAAAGATACACTAGCTCCCTCAGCAATGTCTTCAGAATCACAGTTTGGTCACTCACTGTACGTATCACCTAGCTCCCTCCTCCCATCTCCACACCAAATCCAACCTGTCCACACAAGCGTTGAATACTAACCACCGCTGCGTGTTTGAACGACGACCCATTTCTCTCTAGACGATTCGAAATCCCATTCGAAACATCCAAACAAGCAACCATAGCATGTAAATCCTTAAACCCAGACCCAATTTTGAAGCCCAACGAATTGAAAATGAATTATTCCACAAATGATAGCAAGTTGATTATTCAATTCAGCGGGTCGTCCGATCGTGTGATTCGTGTGGCTGCTAATAATGTCATTGAAAACTTGAAGACCGTCGTGGAGTGTATTGAGAACTTTGATGGGTTGAAGGATGCTTATTTAGAGGAGTAGGCTGTTTGTTGTGTTGGTTTTGTCATTGTGGTGTGATGTGATGGAAATGCGATTCTTGAAGGTTATGACATGATGTTGCCGTAGTTATGTATGAATTCATATATTACTTGCTTTGTCCGTGAATGTAATTTGTTGAGTAGATAATATTTTAAATATTTGTTTTTTCATGTGATGCTTTTGTCCCTTTTTTTTTTGATGTTTGTATTCCTGGTTGGTAACCGCATCCTCTAGACACAGAAGTCAGAGCTCAAGAGTTGTCAAATAATTATAGGCTAACTATACCTGTAACAACCTGAAAACAATAATTCTAATAGCAAATTTAACACATTAATAATAATAACACTAACTACTTAAACACAGAAGTCAAATCAAGAATACGAAAATTACATTAATAACCTTTTCACTAGTACCAGACAATTTCCCATACCTACATTTTTGAATCTCATTAGAATTATTAACTTTCATCCCTATATCCAAAAAAGTTTCCAAGTACTTTATCATAACATTTTTATCATCTTTGTAGGCATCTTTTCTTAACTTCTAACAACAATACATGTGCATCTGCCTGTAACTTCTAATTATACTTTTTGTAATAATCAAATATATATAATTCAAATAAATCTAATAAGTCTAATGCAGTTACTGTCAAACTAATTAAAGTAAGAATACTACTAGTAATAGTAATGAAAAAAAAGTATATTGAAAAAGAAGATTATCCATAGAAGAACTAAGACAATCCTAAATAACTAGCATCAGGATCACTTAGCAACATAGTTAAAAGTAAGTATAGAGAATAATATTATGAGGACACAAAAAAGAACAAAAAAGAAAGAAAAAACTTTAAAACAATCTAATCCAAACCTAAATCAATCTTTCTTCGAATCTCAACTCATCTAATGGCTCCAACCCAATCAAAATTCTCAAGAAATTATCCAACCCAGCTCTTTGCTTATTCAATGAATTAATTGCCTGATAACCCGGTCTTGTCAATGGTGCTTTCAACCAATAACTCAAAAACGACAACACAGAATACAAATTCTCATACTTATCTGCAGAACCACCATTGGCCTTTTTATAGTTAACTCTGGATAAAAACTCGGACATCACCAATAGATCAATAATCAAAGGGGTAGCCAACAATGAATCTTCACACACGTTATGGATAGAAATTCTGTTATGACCACCTAGCATCAACTCAGAATAGTATTCGTCCATTGCAACTTTGGAATCACCAACTGCTTCCATGTACTTAATAACAATACAGTGGTCAACTTTATTACCAGCTTTCTTGTTATATAATAAATGGTTTGATGCAATAACATCATCGACAACCGAAGCCTTTGAGATTTCTTTTGATCTGAATTGTCTTGGAGAAGATAAATTGTAACCATCGTTATTACCTAAATGATTATAGGAAGCAATGGAAACTGGTTTGATACCTGCATCCACCAAGAATTGTGCAAGGACTGATTTCATTTTAGTTTGACCAGACTTAAAATCATCACCACCAATGAAAGTTTTGTATTTTTCAGCTAATTCAATAGCACCAGGAACAAACGTGTTTTGAGGAGAGCCATTGATATAAGGAACATTTTCTAAGATTGAAGCAACAGCGAAAATGGTTGATGGAGAAACTTCTTCATGATCGGATTTAATTGAACTAATCAAATTTTCAGCAGTATCGTTAACACCTTCAATCAAATCAGAATATCTTTCAGTGTTGGCAGTCCACAGAACAATGACTTTATCCAACTTATTATCAGCTTTGAAATCTCTAATATTTTTTCTAATAGCTTCAACATGAGACCACTTACCATTAGTTGAGATGGTAGCACCAGATCTATTAATACAATTATCAGCTCTTTCATCCTGATTAGCAGCAATGAAATCAGGGTAGTAAATAGAAGGCAAAGGTTTAATCTTTTCCATTTGAGACTTTAACTTTTGTTGTAAATCATATTCTAAAACCTGAGCTTTAACCATAGACTCGTATAAATTATCACCACTAATATCCCAACCACCGACAACGAAATCATTTGGAGAAACTAGAGGCAACAAAGAATTAAAAGGAGCATAGACATCTTGACCTTTAGCATCGACACCTAACTTAATAGTAGACGCTTGAGTAACGGAACCATAGTAGTTAGCTTGAACTGGACCAGTCTTAGTGTTGAAAGATAACTTGTCTTTGTTAGCCAAGATCGAAGCAGTGAAAGTAGTACCGTTATTACCACCTAAACCAACTAACAGAACACCCACCTTTGGCACTTTCAAATCAACCTTGAATTGGTAATCTTCAGTGAATGGCTTAACATGATAAGAGTCACCTTCTTGTTCAACAACATTGTTTTTGTAAGTGTAGTTTGAAACAAGTTCTGATTCAGTGTAGTGGACCTTGTCAGTATCGACAGTAACTTTTGGAGTGAATTGGACAGTCATTATGAATTGCGAGAGTGGATAGATGAGTTTGGAGATAAATAATTAATGAAAAGAAAATAGCAGTGAATTGGAAGTTCAAAGGCAGGAAACTAGAAGGTATTTATATTGGTGAGACAAGGGAGCAGCAACCCAATCCGGATAGAGAGAGGTCGGCCGGCGCTCTATTTTAAGTTCAACTCAGCCAATCAGAGAAGCGCCTGCTCGGCATGTTGCCCGGGGCGTGCGCAGACCATTCGGTAGGAGGGGAAGCCACTTACAACATGGTTAGCAAGTACTAAGAAGGAATCTTCTAGATGGAAGGATTGTTGAGCTGTTTGCCTAATTGAGAAGAGGCATGTGTGTTTGAAAAGTTTGTCATGACGTATTACTTCTTATCTGTTCATCAACATACAATCATCAGAAGTAATTGCTCTAAAGGGATGATGTGAATAACAAATAATCGTACGAGATATTTCTCATATACCAGTTATTTAAAGCTCCTCTCAACAAATTCCTAATCGGTCTGGTAGCTCGGTTCTTTGTTCTTCATTCACATGCACAGTATTCTAAACCAACTTCATGCTAGAATCCGTTCGGCTTACAATTGACAAGAATTCTCCATATATGCCGCAGCTATACCATACCAGAGCTTACGTGTCTTCAAATCAATATACTTATCATACTGTTCGCAATATATTGATCCTGTCGTCTGGTAGGTTCCCCGTTAGATCGATGGCACCAATGTCATACGCTAGCGAGATCCAAATCTGGAATCTAAAATCTGTTCTAGCTCTGACACTATCCATTTATTCAGAGTATACGGGGTCCAATTGATCGCTGATTGGTCAGTTTGCTTGGTCGGTGAAATAACCGAAGTTTCTGAGAGATCCGAGGGAGAGTCGGGAGGGTGTGGTTTCTGGGAAACTTCACTTGTTGAATTCCGACCGAGGTAGTTTCAAGATTATTTAAGGAGAGTTAACTAAAGTAACGCTACAGATATAGATAAGAGTAATCTATTAATTATAGTTGGATTTTAGTCACATATTTTTGGTTTAACGAAAGTGCCTGCATATTTCTAAAGCTCATAATATAAGACTGTTAGAGAATCATGAACATTATTAACATTTGCTTTCAAAGAGACAAATTGAATCACGCTCCTAGGTTTATTTTCAATAGTATTAAGGTATTCAATGAATCTCTCAAAAAGAGTCCTATATTATAATAAAAACTTATCACGCACCTTTCTGTGATAGCTCACAAGGCGAAGTCGACTTATTTTTCAAAAGTTTAGGATTATTTTAAAAAGTTATTATGTTCATATGTACTACAAATTCAGCTGAAATCAGTTGACTATCATGTACTAAGGTTATTCCATGCAATGGTGAGCTTCACGTAAATACTTAGCTGATAAGGGGGGGGAGAGAGAGTTAATATACTTAGCTTTGTGGCACCTTCACATATCAATAACCTGAACCATTTCGACTGGATGATGGGGATTGAATCCTATAGGGAAAAAACAAGTCCTGAAGTTGTGGTTCTAGTCCACGAAAGGTCGTGCAAAGATTCAATATATTCACACCAGTACACCAGATAAGAGGGGAGAGTGGGACTGTGGGAAGGAAGAACTGTCGACAATGTCGACAGCCACACACCTACTCTAATAGTCAGAGTTGCTAGGACAAACCTTTTTGTTGTTGAAACGATGAGTTTTGGAAATACCAGCACTATAAACTGTAATGGTTTAAAGGGGTGATTGTATGGCAACTGAAAATAAGGGGTATGCATTGTTGGCAGGAGGCGGGATTCCGATCGACGTTAAAGGCACTAAACTATTGTTTCCCCAACCCAAACAAGCACTAACGATGTATCCCACATAATATTCAAAAAATTGTGTATAGCGTTAGCAAGTATCAAGCGTTTTATAATGTTGCCAAAAAGGTGATTACCCAATGTTCTGTTTGGAATTTTTGTTTTCCAGCAAAGGATGCGGGGGGTTAGCATTTCGAGCTGAACTAGAGGAAATCAAAGGTTATTTCATTCACAAAGAAAGGTTAGCAATCATATCATATACTTAGGACAAACATAAAAGATATATAAAATGGGAAGCGAAGCTTAGCTAAACAATATCATCTCAAAAGCGCAACTAACTACCAATAAGCTAGGAAGTTGCAGTAGATACATTGAATTGTATATCTAACTCGAGTTACTTTATGGGAAACTTGAAATGGAACGCTAGTCTGAGAACTAAGTAGTTTAGGAAAGCTAAATAAGTAACGAAAAAATACAGAGAAGTTATACCGGACTGACCTCCTAACAGAGCATCGCTCTTAGCTTTTCAATCCGAATCATGATATAATGATTATGCACCATCTTCAAATTTCTTGAGAAGTCCAATATTTTCAGTAGTTGTTTCGTAAAAAAGACAAGTTCAATTAAGAATGGAAACATAAAACTCAGTATAAAAAGAAAGATAGCATACAGTACAATGACTGTATCAACCAGATTGGAGAACGTTGTTGAGCACCATTAGGACAAATCAAAGTTGTTTTAGATGAATAACTATTCAAAGAGATGTTTTTTATTGACTTATTCTGCTTATGTTGTTGATCATGTTGTTAAATGTCCGCCAGCAACAGTGAAAAATACGAGATGGTGAGGAGAATAAAAAAAGCTCTCGTCTGGAGAGCGGGAGAAACTAAAAGATACCTTAACGGTAATCTCTTCTGATGTAAAATATGATGGCGCCTGAAAAAGATAAGTATTCATTTCCAGAAACTTCTAATGGTCAGATGAACCAAAGGAGGATTAATAAAGGCGAAATAGAGCGCTGCCGAGATTACTGCCGAGTATCAGTGGATAAATTCAGCTGAAAAGTTTTTTTTTTTGCCGATTCGGCTCTTTTCATGATTTTGGCATTTACTGTCTTTGGATTTCTATTCAGCTACATCCAAATCAATCAAATGATTACACCAATTGTAAAACATTAACTCGGATTCCAGACTCAAAAAGAATTGTAAATATAAAGAAGAGGGAAAAAACTATACACAAAGAATTGCAAAATAGGAACTAAAAAAAACACAAAATATTTCTAATAGTCACGTTTATCAAAGTCATCGGCACCAATACTAGATTGATCACACATTGATCTAAACAATCCATCTTGTTTAATATACAACTTCCAAGGTGTATCAAACTCCTGAACTTCACCTTTATCCATGACCAGAATTCTATCATAGTTAACAATGGTCTTCAATCTATGAGCAATACACAAAACTGTGTAATCTTTAAATTCATTGGCTATTGTTCCTTGAATCTTAGCATCTGTTTCATAATCAACACTTGATGTAGCTTCATCTAAGATCAAAATCTTGTTTGATCTAACTAAAGCTCTAGCTAAAGCTAACAATTGTCTTTCACCTAATGAGAAATTGGTACCATCATCTTCAACTGTTTGATCTAGATGGAATTTATGCATTGATTCATCTTTCTGGGTTTGAGAGGTAACTTTATCCAGAACTGACTCTTCAATTAAATGAGCCTTTCTCAAAGCCTCCCATAATTTATCATCTGTAGTCTCTTCAAATGGATCTAAGTTGGTTCTGATTGTACCACTAAACAAAACAGGGTCTTGAGGAATAATCGATAGTTTGGATCTTAATTTACGTAACCCTAATTGAGATATATCAACACCATCAATGGTAATTGAACCTTCAGGTTCAACTAATCTGTACAAACAAGTCATTAATGTGGATTTACCAGCGCCCGTTCTACCACAAATACCAATTCTTTCATTTGCTTTAAATTCAACGTTAAGATCTTTCAAAACATAAGGTAAACCTGATCTATATTTTAAACAGACATGTTTAAAACTAATATCACCACGCTCAGGCCACTCTGGAGCTGGATCTCTTTCAGGAATGTCAAAAGCTGCTTCTTGTGGTAAATCCATAGCATAGTATTTCAATCTTTCAGCCGAATTCATTTCATTTTCTAGATTAGTCATTGAACGGAACATCATGTATAAGGTGTTAGCAATGGCCAAAACGTAGGTTAATAATAAACCTGTTGATGAAGCATCAATATGAAATACTCTAAACACACACAATAATGAAATCAGTAATGAAAAACATGTAGTTAAGAAACATAAACACATACCGAACCATCTTTGGTTGGAAGCAGTGAGCCAGAAACATTCATTCATTTTATCAATTGAAGCATCACTTGTATCTAAGAATCGGGTTTCTTGATGATAAGCTTTGACTGTATCCATACCACTTAAAACTTCATTGAAGTTGGAGTATACATATGATCTATGGATAGCTTCCCATCTTTTAATTTCTCTTGCACTAGCTTGATAAAAATTAGAAACAACAACCAAAATTATAAGCATAAATGGTATAGCAATAGCAAACCATGGTAGATAAATGGCACAGAGGATCAAAGAGCCAATAACATTGTACAAATTCGTAACAAAAAAACTAATCTGTGGAATCATCTCATTATCTAAAACATCAGTATCCTTGGTAAATCTATTCAATATTCTTCCCATTGGTGTAATATCAGTATAGAAAAGAGGAACCTTCATTAATCTTTTAGTAGCAATTAAATTCAAATTCTTAGAAGCTGTAATAGCTCCATATGATAATAAAATCAAACCAATAATCATAAAGAGAACGGAAAGTAAGGAAAACATAATATATAAACCAATGTAAAAGTGATCTGATCTACCGGGATATTTATATGAAACCCAGAATGATAACCAGTTATTACTGAAAATAGAGCAGAAAGTGTACAACAACGTGAGGGTAAGGTACAATGGTAACAATGTGGAACCAAAAACGCCAGAACCAAGCTTAATATAAGTCCAATAAACATCCCAGCTTAATTGGTTAACAGCCATTTCTTCATCTTCAGTGATTTTTACAGTTTCATAATTTGTAGATCCAGCTGTATTATTCTTTCTAGTTATAGCTAATTCATCTTGATAAATTATATTTTCTTGTTCTTTTTTCTTAGCTGCTTCTTTTGCATGCTCCATTAACTTCTTGAATCCCGTATTACGTTCAATTAATTCTTGTAATGAGCCAATATCAATTGAACCATCACCATTCAAGAAAACAACTTTATCCGCTGATCCAATCAAACTTAATTGATGAGTGGCCAAAACTCTAGTTTTATCTTTCAAATAATCCAAAATACAAGATTCAACAATATGTTTGCCAACTTTAGCATCAACGGCTGATAAAACATCATCCATTAAAATAATATCTTTACCAGCATAAACAGCCCTTGCCAAATTAATTCTTGCCTTTTGACCACCTGATAATGTAATACCTCTCTCACCAACTTCGGTCATATCTCCACCTGGTAACTGTTTGAGATCGTTAGGTAATGAGCAGGCTTCAACAACGGTCTGATACTTGGATTTGTCAAACGGAGAACCAAAAGTAATGTTTTCTCTAATTGTTGCATTCTGAACCCAAGGATAACCACACAATAATAAAGAACCATTAATCGAAACAACACCTGAAGTTTTCTTCATGAAACCTGATAATGCTTGAAGTAAAGATGATTTACCTGAACCAATTGAACCTGTAATAACAACAAATTCGCCTTTATCAATTTCCAAATTAATGTTGTTTAAACCTGGAAAGATATTTTTCATATCAAAAGAATCATCTAATTTTGGCTTATTAATTTCATTAATTGACTTTGGTTTTGTATCTTTCTTAGATTTGTTCTCACCTTTTTCAGAGTTTACTTTGTTTTCTTTATCCTCTTCACCCTCCACTAAATCAAAGTTGTCCCATTCAAATGTAGCATCGGTAACTCTGACAGCATATTTAACATTTTCATCAAATGATTCAACTTCATCAGAAACAGAAGTATCAATTTCACCAGCAGACAAAATTTCAGAAACTCGTCTGAAGCAAACTGCAACGTCAGCTGTGGTAGCACCAGCAAGGGGTAAATTCATATATGCCTGAGCTAAAGAAGTAAACAATGACAAAGATGAGAAAATAGAAGCAATGGAAGCACCATAATTAGTAGCATACATAACACAAATGGAGACCATTGCTGTCACACTAGGTAAGCAAGATGAAATAGTTTGCATAAAAATTCTAATATAGTGAATGTTATACATCACGTTGGTCTCATCTGTTCTTTCAGTTAAAACTTTCTTGTAATAAGCATCCTCCCAACCGTAATATTTAACGACTTTAAAATTCTTCAAAATTTCTTTAACCAAATTAACTCTTTTATCAGTAAACACATTAACTTTCTTTCTCAGGGAAAAAAATTGCTTGATAGTAAACATTAGTATAGCTGTAGCAAGAGCAAATATACCTAATCCAACCAAAGAAGAAACACCAATATTTGAAATTAATAAACCTAATGAAATAGCAAATTGAATAGGAGATCCAAACAAGAGTGGAAAAAACATTGCAGCAAAATCTATTCTATTTAGATCAGTGCTCATTATAGAGTTAAGTTTACCCACGGAAAAGTCGTGATGACCTTTGGCATCTAGCTTCAAACTTTTATCCAAGAGAGCTTTAATCAAAACGGATCGAACCTTACCACCAACAATCATTGAATGATACAAGCCATGAGCATTTAAGACAACATTAGTCATAATAAGTAAAGAAATTCCAACAGAATAACCAACTCCTTTACCGATAGCTGGATTATAGCCGGATGCTTTCAATTCAACAAATTCAATTAACTTCTTTTGTAGCAATGGAGCGCAAGATTCAGCAGCAGAGAATAAGATAACTTGAGTAATACTTTTGATAAATTCATACCAAAATGTTTTAAACATAACATTGACTAAAGCAGATAATGGAAACGTAAAGCCCTTCATGTCTTTGTCTTGCTGAGATTTCCCAGAGTCATTAATGTCAGATGAATCGTTGTCATTTTCTTCTAATTGTTTTGCAAGGTGTTGTTTCTTTAATTCTTCAAATTTAGGTTCAAAAAAAGACATAAAACGTTTATACATATACTCAATTTCAGCTTTTTGATCTAACTTGTACATATCTGCAGGTTGAAGGGTTCTCTTATAACCAGTGATTAGTAACGGCATCAACCACCAGAAAAACATCCTTGATAATGGGTTAGCCCTGAACATTGGATAAACAATTCTTTCATCTTCATTTGGAATAGCAGGAATCTTTTTGGAAAACAAAGGAGAAAGCATACGCTTTTGAGGAATGAGCTTGACATCTTGCGCCAATTCTATATCTGAATTTAAAGAAGAGGCTGATGGTGTTGTTTTCGTATGCGGATCAGAAGACATTGAAGTTGTCATCGTATGCTATGATTGTAGTGGTTTTGAACATCTTTCAGCAAACAAATGAAAATCAAGTTATATGGGCAAATCACTCTGGCTTTATTTGATTCCAGCGTATGTCTTCTTACAACAAGTTTTCCGGAATTAAGATAATACAGATCTCGGAGATTCTGGTATCAAGAGAGTTTTAGAGCCGCCAAGCGCGAATCACGGAGATATTATTATCGCCAGCTTTTTTGCAACTCGGAAAACGGAAATACCACCAAAGTGGCTAGATTTCGACGACCTGTAATTGGATTTATATAACCTGGAAGAGTACATGTGTTACATTTACTTCACAGTACACTTTGACGTCACTTTAATGCATACTCAATTGACAAGCTAGTAAGAGAATACTATTACTAAAATTATTATTAAATAGTTGAAGTATTATCAGATATTTTCTAAATATGATGAGCTTTTTTATATGGAAAACCTATCAATGAGATTCAATAAAGCTATAGCAAGTATCCCTATTACATATAAAACCATATTTATTTATGTTATAATATATTGGGGGAGGGGGGAATACG